>JBAMJV010014106.1:0-42552 GCA_037951105.1 Echinarachnius parma
CTTGATCTTCTGCAATACCATTTTGCAGGAGTGGGTCCTCATTAGGATCTTGATCTGGCTCTCTGTCTACTCGTGGATCTTGTTCCAGAGGGAGATGATCTTCCAATTCTTGTTGTTGTCCTTCTTCGTCAGTCTCATTATCAGACTGTTCTGGGGTCTAAAAACAAAACAAAATGTAAAACTAATAAAAAACAAGAACAAAAACATTTACAAGCAGTTTGGAGTAATTTTCATTATGTGGGTGAAGTACTAGCCTACAATCTAGGCGGAGGCTGCAGCTATATCTTTGCCGTTACGCTAAACATGTGCGATACGTCCGATGCGACGAGACTGCAAACAGTGGGTGCAAAGCACTCACCGCCTATACATTATCGTCTTGCCTTAGTTGTTTTCTTATTATCGACAAACATCTGTTGGCAGTTTTTCGTATGAAACTCTGCACCGAATCATAGTCGTTAAAAAGCAAAAAACAACTAAAGCAAGCTGAGAGGGTATAGGCAGTGGTTTCTTCACACCAACTGTAGTCTCGCCGCATCGGACGTATCGCTTACGTTTAACGTAACAGCAAAGATATAGCTGCAGCCTCCGCCTAGATCATAGGCTAGTGAAGTACTAGTATACTGCTGGCCGACATCAAAACCACTTTGACACGTTGACAGAGGTTATTCCTATGCTTGGGGAAACTCAGGTTTGGTTAGAAAGGTTACATGAGAGTGACGAGTTGAAAAAAAAATGATTCAGTGATGTATCCTGTACCTCCTGAAAATGGACAAACAAATTAGAGGCAGAGAGTAATAATTAGTTTACTTTCAACGCTGCTGAAAATATTTTATAAACGTTAATATTTGAAAGGAAAAAAAAAGCATTTTGAACACCAGTCAATGTGACTTAACCCTAATAGCACCAGGGTATTTCAGACCTTGCTATCACAAAGGGGGGGGGGGGGGGGGAGGCATTATGGTTTCCCTTTAAAATCTAGGCCGCTGATTACGCAAGCGCCGCAAAATAGTGATGTAATCTACAAAACTGTATAGTTTGTTTTTCCAAAAGAATGTCTTTTTATTTTGAATAACCAATTGTGCTGATTTATACATGAAGCTATAACTTTCTTAATGTAAATATTCTTTATAATATTTCTAACAAATGTCCTTGAAAAAACAACATCAGTATAAAATCTAAAATCTTATGCATTTCTTTTCAAGCATAATAATAAAACAAATAAATTTCAACCATTGAAAGTGAAAATATCATCTTCATGACTGAGGTGAGAAAACTTTTGCTTTGACTTTGTACACAAATGATGTTTTGAGCTATTTTTGGTCTACGAGCATTAACGGTCATGCAGCATTGTAGCGGTATGCCCTATTTTCATAAATATGGTATAAAAAGGTGGGCACGATTTGAAAGTAAAGTGAGCGGCGCATTAAAAAGATTTTGCACAGTGAAATGGTCATGAAAATGTCGAGGGGGACCATTATGCCCCCCCCCCCCTGCACCCCCGTGATAGTAGGGTTAAATGTGTATCAATCAAGGGAAATTAGATAATAACAAGCCCACAATTTGAAACTTCTGATATCAGTATTTTTTTATGCAATCTTGTGGGCACATTGAATTAATCTTAATGTAGTAGGTAAACACATCTACTTTGTATCAGCTTCTAAACACTATGGCCCGTATTCTGAACCACGGTTTAGTATTATACTCAAGCACAAACTTTGTGATTGAACTGCAGTCTAACTTTATACCTGAACTCCGTTTTAGACTCGCGATTCACTGACTCTCTATAGAGAATGAATGCTGCGATCCGAAACCAAAGTTGTGTTTTTGTACCAAAACTAGAGTCAAAGATTGTACTCAAGTACAATTCTAAACCATGATTAAGAATACGGGCCTATAAGCTGAAAGAAGTCATTTGTTGAATCAATAACTATCTATTTACATGATAAGTAACGCACAGAACAGTTACCACAGTGAATTTTAAAGTGTTTATGGAGAGTATCCACAAATTTATCTGATTATATAATACCTGTATGTCATAATTTCCCAGGTCCTGGTCTCCATCTGAATCCACATTGTCATCAGATGCCATCCTCTGCTCTGCCTCATCTCCGCTTGACGCACAGATCTGAAAAGCCAAAACATGAATGAATTAAAATAAATAAATAATAAATAAATAAATACATTTTTTTAAAGGAAAGGAAAAGGTGAAAGGATGTACCGTTATGAGGGGAGGGGTATGATTTGCAGAACAAGAGAACATGACAATCAATTCCAACTGAACCATTTAAGAACTGATGCATTTGCAAATTCGTTCTTCCCCAAAACAACAAAGGAATGGAATAATCTACCTTCTTCAGTAATCACTAAACAGACAACCTCTGCCTTCAAATCTGAGGTGTCTAACATACGGAAGCTTGCAAATTAAAATACCACTTGACACCACAGCTCCAGTTAAAATTCCCAAGTGGAATATTTAGGAGGAAACTCATCCAAGATCCAAGATCAGAACAATCTTTTGGCATTTATAATCATGATAAGACTACATGTAGGACCCTAACAAGACCAAGGCTTTTGCCTACTGTCATGCAAACAAGTTCTTGAATGTTTCAATTGTTTAAAAAAAAAAGTTGAACAGTCTACCTGTATATCTTCCTCATCACTCCCAGATTGATCGTTGCTCCCAGATATTGACTCCGACTCTCGGTCATCTTCACTGTATCCAACGTCTTCACCTGACGAAAGTATCTGTAATCATGTTTCAAATACAATGACATAATTAGAACTTTAAAAAAGGCCTTATGAGAATGAACGATCTTTATATTTTTGAAAATGGGAATAATCACTCTAACTAAAATTTGTAAGTTTGTATCGCACTAATGACTAATGAACGAAAAGAGTAAAAACTACAGTCCAGAAACTTTGTATTACAAAAGAAACCTAAAAGCTCCAATTATTCGATAACATTTCTTATTTTTTATCTGTAAACAGAGATATTTGAGTAGGTATAGAACTGGGCACTAATGCAGTTTCGTATACCCTATACTCCACCCTACCCTAACCCTAGTCAGCGGGTGTCGCCGAAAACCCTATCCCTTCTAATGTGGGATATGGAACTGCATTAGCACCTAGATCTGTTATCAAGTCTAAACTTTCTAGAAAATATCACTTTTTTAAACCAAGTCCTCCTGATATGTCTGGAAATAATCCAAAGCAAAGCACTTTTATACCTTCAATGAGTAGCAAGTCATGTATCAAAGTACAGTCCCACCTCACATATTTTTGTTGGAGTTTAATGCTGGAGCAGATTTTGACACAGTTAATTAAAGACTTCTAGACGTAAAGTTATAAGCTGAAAGAAGTTATTTGTTGAATTACTGACTATTTACATGATAAGTAATGCACAGAAGTTACCACAGTGAATTTTAAAGTGTTTATGGAGAGTATCCACAAATTTATCTGATTATATAATCAAGGACAGTCAACTCCCAAATTGAATGGAGCTTGGGACCAAGCCAATCACTTTGTAATAATGCAATCTCGTTATGATGAACATAAAGCCAGACACATGGGCACATGTCTGAAATTGGCACTGGGAGAATCGCCTTGTTATGAAATCTCAGAGTCGACTGTTCTATCAAATACCTCAAACTACATGCATGTATCTTGTTATTATATGCCAGTGTTTCATTAAATTATAATTCATCATTTCTATCTGCATATCAAAAGAACATCTGTCAAAGAAAAACAAGCTTTTGTTAGATATAAGTTTTATTTTTATATCCCCCCATTTTGTTTGGTAAACCACATGCTTTAATAGCCTACTTTTAAGAGTAAAAAACTCTAAAAAATACCAAATCTAATTCTACTAGTACTACAAATTATAATACTTGGAACATTAATTGTTGTAAATAGATACCTGTATGTCATCATTTCCCAGGTCCTGGTCTCCATCTGAATCCACATTGTCATCAGATGCCATCCTCTGCTCTGCCTCATCTCCGCTTGACGCACACATCTGAAAGGCCAAAACATGAATGAATTAAAATAAATAAATAAATATATAAATGAATACATTTTTAAAAAAGGAAAGGAAAAATTGAAAGGATAAACCGGTATGAGGGGAGGGGTATGATTTGCATCAGAACAATCTTTTGGCATTTATAATCATGATAAGACTACATGTAGGACCCTAACAAGACCAAGGCTTTTGCCTTCTGTCATGCAAACAAGTTCTCGAATGTTTTGTTCTTAAAAAGAAATATGGAATCATCTCAATTTATTTTTTCCCCACAAAGATATTAAATTGAACAGTCTACCTGTATATCTTCCTCGTCACTCCCAGATTGATCGTTGATCCCAGATATTGACTCCTGCTCTCGCTCATCTTCAATGTATCCAACGTCATCACCTGACGAAAGTGTCTGTAATCATGTGTCAAATACAATGACATAATTAGAACTAAAGCCTTATAAAATAATAATAATACATAACATTTATTAGGCGCTTAATACTGATGTTTCTGAGCGCACAGAATGAATGAATGATCTTTATATTTTAGAAAATGGGAATAATCACTCTAACTAAAAAATTGTACGTTTGTATCGCAATAATGAAAGAAAAGAGTAAAAAATACATACCAGAAGCTTTGTATTACAAAAGAAACCTAAAAGCTCCAATTATTTGATAAAATTTCAAATTTGTAAACAACAGAGATATTTGAGTAGGTATAGATCTGGGCACTAATGCAGTTTTGTATTCCCTATACTCAACCCTACCCTAATCCTAGTCGACGGGCGTCGGCGAAAACCCTATCCCTTCTAATGTGGGATATGGAACTGCATTAGCACCTACATGTAGATCTGTTTCAAGTCTAAACTTTCTAGAAATAGCACTTTTTTAAACCATGTCATCCGGATATGTCTGGAAATAATCCAAAGCAAAGCACTTTTCTACCTTCAATGAGTAGCAAGTCATGTATCAAAGTACAGTCCGACCTCACATATTTTTGTTGGAGTTTAGTGCTGAAGCAGATTTTGACACGATTAATTAAAGACTTCTAGATGTAAAGTATGCAATGTCTGCATGAACATCAAACTGAAATGAATATGAAATTAAAATAACTATGAAATAAAGAGTCCAAATTTAGGATTTTGTCTTGAGTGGTCTTCTTTCATTTTCAATTTCATGAATGACATTTTGTCAATCCTGGAGCAGCCATAGCGCAGCAGAGCAATTTAAGTCAGAGATGAATCTAACGACTTACATGTAGAGTAGTTGTTAGATTTTATAAAAATTTTGCCCAGAAATTCTGAATAGATACATTTGTACAATATGATGCAACCGCTAGTCAGACGCGTCTGGTCGGGGCTAGCATGATTCCTAATCACTAATACACTATACAGTAGTCTGAGCACAGAGTAGATCTACAGTATAGTGACGTATTGCACCACCGAACACTATCATTATTCCGGAATGTTACTAAAATACTGCATTTTTTTGTTAGGAAATGTTTTAAATAACAATTTTGACCAACTTTGAGGTGATTTTGTTGGGAAAATGTTGACCAGTCCCACATACTGATTTATGATTGTTAGTTCATAAAAGAGTCCACGATCACGAGTGCCAATAATACTAGCCGTCCGGCAATACGATGCACTACCATACAATAAACTTACGGATTTACGTATTAGGTGATATCAAGTACAAATGCGCAACTTTTTACCGGGCTGCACGCCACATCGCATACAGTCAGTTAATTCATACATGTAGTTCTAGATCTAGATCTAATCATATCACTCTTTTTTAAAAGCATATTAAAAAATGATGATATATCGTCCATGATCAGAAATTCAGAAAAACGTAACAAAACATACAAAAAACGTATGATGCGTCCACCCCGTATCGGAAGTCCACTTTCACTCGGAAATCCAAATTCGCGCACAGAAAGCAAAGTACGCACTTCACTGCGCGCTAAAATTGTACAGGCTTAAACAAACGATCGAGTAGTAATGCAAAAACAATAACATTGCCGTTGTTAATACGTTAAATGGAGGAAACAAACTTTCAGAAAAATCTTCATTCAATATCAACGCGTTTTTGTTTACAACACGGTGTTCTATGAGGCTTGTTTATTTTGTGTTTACGTGCTATGTCAATGGTTTCCGAGTGAAGGTGGAAGGGTTTGGAATGCGAGAAAATGGCAAAGGGTGGACGCATCATATTATTAGACCGATAAAATATGTCTCTAATTCGAGGGGCCGACCAAATTACATGACCGTACTGTTAATACGAGGCCCACGAATTAGAGACAGATTTTATCGGTCTAGCATCATATAGACTAGATCTAGACACTAGTTCATTAGTTGACTAGATCTAGATCTAGATCTAGACCTAGATCTATTTCTAAATTATTATTTTTTATTTTATAGCAAATTCTTATCTTTCCGATAGATGGTGGCCACTAGCCTTAAGGGCTCTCTCGAAATGTTTTTTTAATGATAGTATTCGAGAGAGCCTTAACTGGCTCCCATACCCCTGCACGGAGAGGTATGTAAACAACATCAAAAATGTGTCCAAAATCACACTTTCCCGCACCCGCCCAATATTGGACAGTGGCTTTGATAAATTGTGTGGGACTTGTGATCGTAATTAATCCCAGAATATCATAATCAGAGGTAAAAATAAAAAATTAAAAGCAATTTTCTTACCAGACCGATCAGCTTAGCTTCCTTTTCACGTGTACCGTGGGAATTTACGATCTCTACACAATGGTGATGACCTCTGACTGGCACTTCCGTAATTGTGGGTAAATTGTGCTGCTTCCGTATAATGCGCTGTATGAGTGTTATTCAGCGCATTATACGGAAGCAGCACATTTACGAGAATGTGCTGCTTCCGTATAATGCGCTGAATGACACTCATACAGCGCATTATACGGAAGCAGCACAATTTACCCACAATTACGGAAGTGCCAGTCAGAGGTCATCACCATTGTGTAGAGATCGTAAATTCCCACGGTACACGTGAAAAGGAAGCTAAGCTGATCGGTCTGGTAAGAAAATTGCTTTTAATTTTTTATTTTTACCTCTGATTATGATATTCTGGGATTAATTACGATCACAAGTCCCACACAATTTATCAAAGCCACTGTCCAATATTGGGCGGGTGCGGGAAAGTGTGATTTTGGACACATTTTTGATGTTGTTTACATACCTCTCCGTGCAGGGGTATGGGAGCCAGTTAAGGCTCTCTCGAATACTATCATTAAAAAAACATTTCGAGAGAGCCCTTAAGAGTTAAGGCTAGTGGCCACCATCAAACTCATAGCAAAAAAGCGTAACAAATACGCCTGAAACGTAACGGTTGGCATCTCTTTATAAGTATAACTAAGTAACTAACCTGTTCAACTTCAAGATCTCCAGATTCAACTAGATCTAGACCTAGATCTACTCCCTCTTCTCCATTGTCATTGACATTGACATCGCGTTGTCGTTGTTCAGAATCAGATTCAGACTCGGCACAGTCGGAAGAGCTAACGTTAGAGTCTGCGATCGTCGACGTCGATGAATTAACTCCTTCAACATCATGACTATCACCCTCGCCCTCTATGCATGTCCAATAATAATTAGTTCGACGGGGTACCTTTGCAGAATCATCCGTCAGATACTGCTTATACCTTCCGCGTTTCCGATTTTTAGGTTTGTCATTGCCAGCGCCATCCCTTGAATCTCGAGAGCTGTCATTGTCAGCCATGTTGATTTGGTATGGAATGCACGAGCTCGTTCGCAGATGTAATTATTAATTGTTATATATTTAAAATGAAACAATACACATCTTATGCTAGTATTATTATTAGCTTTGATTTCAAGCTTTTTAATTTTTAAAACCTGTTTCTAATTATGTATTTTTTATTTGCATTTGTATTTATAGATTTATTTAATATTTTACTGGTGCTCTTCAAAACGTGTCGCCGCTTCGTGATTTTGATTCTATGGCGCGCATGCACCGATCTCTATTAACAATAGTCAATAGAGATCAGTGATTGCGCTTCTGTGTACGTACGTGTGTACGTGTGCGTGCGGCGCGGGGAGCCCTTCCAAGCAAGGCCACGCGCTTCGTATCCCGTACGTGCGTGCTCGAGCATGCATATTATATGCACGAACGAACACGTGCATGCATGCCCAGCTACAATGTATAAGCTATATATGCATGCACAGCGCACGTAATAGTACGTAAGTACGTACGTACATTGTGCGAAGATTTGAAATTTTTCTCGCAGTTCAAAATTGTAGGTCTGGCTTCTTCTAGATTATTTTACTCTTAGTCTTAGTCTTACATCATGATGAAATATTGTTTGTATGATTTTTTCGAAGAAGGCACAGTGGAAATTGAATCGACTAGTTTCATCGATTTAGAAGTGGATCCCGAGGCAGTTAAAGCAGAAGATTTTAACAATGACCGATGGAACTTCGAACGCGAAGTATTGGTCAACTGGCCATCATCGAGCAAAACCAAGCAGAACAAAGCGTATGTTGCTCGAGTGAAGTTCTTCGCAGGTAAGTTTTTGAATTAGTATGGTTAGGGCAATTAGAAGTCGGCTTAGTAAGCTTTTCCGCTTATTATGGCTACAAAATATAATATAAATTTTACCTGAATTTAGTCTCCTTTAGGCAGAAAATTACGCAGATTATGATGGTCTTCTAGTAGTGTCGTAAATATACACATCCCTGTGCGAAGCACAGCCACAGGGGTGTACAAATGGTGCATGCATTTTGTATCTATTGCACATGTTAAGATTTTCAACTTTGAGATACAATCTTTTGAAATCTAAATGACATGTTATTGATTTTGTGCCTATTATTGATTACATGATTAACAATCTAATTGTTAGTAAAAAAAGAAATACCATAAAATAAATTAAAACTCACTTTATAACCCCAAACTTGCAGTCCTCTATCGCTAGTTCACTGCACTGGCGGCCATTTTGAAAATTATTGTATGGTTGGGGCAATTAGAAGTCGGCTTAGTAAGCTTTTCCACTTATTATGGCTACAAAATATAATATAAATTTTACCTGAATTTAGTCTCCTTTAGGCAGAAAATTACGCAGATTATGATGCTCTTCTCATAGTGTCGATACAAAGTGTGCCCTTAAACTTAAAGATATCGCCTTCAAATGCGTGCGATGTTCTTTTACGCGAACGCGTGTGATGGCAATATGAAGTCGGCGTATTATGGGAATTGCACGTATACTGTCATACTAACAAAATTAGGTAAAATTTAAGTTTACAGAAAAAATAATGATAATTTTGATGGAACTTCTTACCAGTTTCTGCCTCAGCTCAAATCTCCAGTTATGACTTGCCTGTGTATTTGGAACGCATCTTATGCGCACACATGTAAGTCAGAGCACAAATTGCATTGTATTCCCACGCGTATTCTCTTGGTAAGTGCGTAAACGCACTTTTAAAATTACACACGCCGAGGCCGAGTTCATGCTTTGCGCCGACTTCTAATTAACGCACTATACAAACGTTAACTCCCCTTAAGCGTAATTTCAACGAAAAATATATTGAAAGAACCTCACTTCTGTAAATTGCATTTTTAAAGTGGATTTTTACGTCTCCAGTCCCACGTTTTATGAATATGATCATGATGGGACTTTTGAGTCTTTGACTGAGACTGAGTCTATCACTTATCAGGAAATCAGCGAAAATAAGTTTTTTTTTATTAGATCTAAGTTTGAAATACCTTAATTAATTTTGAAGATCCATTCCATGAAATTTCAAAGACTTAAAGACAGATTTCATTTTGCACCCTGATCCTGATGTTCACATTTCATTTTTCAAACCATTCATGTTTTTTATATTGATAAAAATTGGTGTTTCATTATGCCCGGTGAAATGGCAAATTAAATGGTGCACAAACTAAGTTAATTATAAAGCTCAGTAACTTAAATGTATACATGCAACGTAGACCATGATGGATCATGGAGGTATCTAAGTTCCAATGTTATACATGTACTTCAGCTCTCTAGAGTCTAATCAAAGTGTTACTTTGTTAGCTGTTAGTGTTACGATCGGATGTTATTACTTTTGAATTTTGAAAGTGGTCTTGTTCATCATATATGTTCACATGTGGAACTTAAACATGTTGTAAGAAGTCTGCAATAGTTTATCTTGAATAGTTTATCGAAATCGGCAATAGTAATTCATCAACATATTCCTGTGTCTTCACAGATAATCGGCTGGATCACGAACTTCTTAGGGTTCGTGACGAAATGGTCTCTGACGAGAACGAGTCCACGTCTGTGAAGAAAGACCCTAAACTGGCTAAAGGAGCAAAACGATCTCAAAAAAAACCTTTGAGATATGAGTCTGCAGATGATGAGGTGCTTCAGGTGGATATGCCAGCAGCAAATAAGGTATTTATCGTTAATTTTGAACAGCATTAAACTTAATTTAATGGAGATCAAAATTTTGTTTTCAAAACATTAAGGCTTTTCGTCCTACGTGTATAGTAGCCATCCAAATTGTCAGATTTTACCTTGATGTTGGGCTTACAGTATAACAAACTTATTTGCCCCTCTGCATGCATCTCCTATTCTCCTTGCATATTTGCTGAAAAAATGGGTGTAACTGTTGTAAAATGTGTATCAAAGGAAACTTGGGTTCAAGTAAAGATATTCAGGAGATCAATAAGCAGTCTAGTGATTTATATTTTTAAATAATTAGTTGTTGTTGTAAAGCCTATTAGTATTACTCTCTGAAATTGTATTCATTCCTATTGTTTCAGAGAAAAAAAACAAAGACCCAGGCCAAGACAAACCAGGTACGGGAAGCTGTGCTCCTGGACAGGTTGGCAAAAAAAAAGGAAACTGCAAGCAAGGTAAGGGTTTCATCCTATCAGCGTATATCACAAGTAAAACAAATGCATGTAAATGAAAGTATCCTGCTCGATCATCTGGGGCATTGTAGCCTCCCAAGCATTCTTCTGAAATCATTTGAAGTGCCTTTTTGAAATGCTGTTGCGGTCTGTCAAGGCAGATTCCACCTTCTGTTCAACTTTCTGATACATTCCAAACGTTCCCTTAATTTTTCATTATTAGACAACCTAGCATAATTTAATTTGCTACCCTGTAGTTTTTATGGGCGATTCCATGAAAGTATCCCTGGCCCTGAGCCACAAATGTAAAAATGTTCAATAACTCCAAAGTTACAGATGCCACCAGTATCAAACAGAGTTCATTAAGCTCTTTATAAAAGTTTTAGTTTAAAGGCATCTAAAAATGTCTTGTACAGATTTTCTTTAAAAAAACTGTATTTTGGGTCAAAATGTCATGATTTTTCTGGTAAATAACACCGTACCTTTAAATCTTGTTATTTCACACCCCAAGCATTCCTGGTTTGCTTTTCTTTCAGCTTATAGTGAATATTTATTTTCTCCTAATAATGCAGCCAGTGTCATGTTTAACAAATTAAATCTTGACATCACTTTAAAGTTGAAATTTAATTTAGAATTTCACAGCGTAACAGTCTACTAAAAGGCATTTAAATTTGTTGGATAGGTTTAGAAATAAATCATGCATGCTATATTGAACATCAGTCAATGAGCTCTCAATATACAAATATGGGACTTTTATTGTACTTCAAACTTCAGAGACTTAAAGATGTTAAGTTGGTACGTGAGCAAAATCTCAATCTTGTGAAGTAACGCCCGTAACAGCACTTTAATTTATTGTAATTCAACCTTCTAATCAAAGTTGTTGCTGCTAATTCTTTGTGAAATAAATGTGTTTAGTGCTTTACCCAATGGGTGTATTAACTGAAAAAAACCCTCAAACAATTTTCTCTGAGTATTCAAAGTTCCGAAATTCTCTCTGAAATGTAACGCCAATAACGTGGAATCGCCCTTATATAAAAACAATATAACACTATTTAAACATTTATTTTACCTTTTTAGTCACCAACTGACAAGGAAAGAATTGCAGAGCTTCAGGACCAAGTGCAATCTACAACAAAGGAGAGAGACTCTCTTGTTGCCGCCCTCGCCTGCGTTAAAGGTAATATGAGATACTAGGCTTCATACATTGTATTTCAGTTGCATAGAATGGCTCAAATTTAATAAATTTAGTTTTCAAATATTCTTCATTCGATTGATTGTACCATTTATTTGAAACCTGTAAATATGTGAAATATTTGTTTATAAAATTGACCAGCATAATCCTTATTGGATCAGTTTATTATTATTATTATTATCTCTTAATACGAGACGCCTGCTGCCCTGCTCCACCAATTCCCTTCTACACTTTAAAAGTTTCTTCCTCGACTGCGTCCCCTTCCCTACCGGGCAAGGATGGTGAAATAATTCCATGCAAGGATATCTCCCATACTTCACATTCCACATCAACACCGGATTCGACGGGGGCATCTCTAAAAGTAATTGCGAGGGTTCAGGGAGAAACAATCCACCTAAAAGAATAGCCACTTTATTATATGTGACCCCTCACGTGTTGGTTTACAACCTCATGCAGTGCCATTCAGACAGCTGAAACTCGCCGGGAAATCAGACAATTTGACTTAGCCGGCCTCTCTTGGGCCAAACCGAGTACATGGCTATCCCCATGTCAAAATTGAGTTCATATTTTAATTGTTTCCTTTTTTTCTCATGTAGAGCTACCAGCACTTCTGCAGGAGATGAAAAACATCAAGCAGAACGTCCGTCAGTCCTCCAACTCCCCGACATCTTCCAACTCATCACCGTCCCCATCTTCCAAATTGATTACTCACTGTGTAAGTTTAATTTTTAAAGATATTTTTCCCTTATGTTATCTTTAGAACTTACTGTTATTGTTAATTGAAGGGTAATTTGTAATGCGATTATTGATTGAGCATGGTTATGAACTCTAGTATATTTTTTTTGTAATTGATATGATCCATTTACACCATTCTGGGATTTTTTTTTTTTTTTTTTTTTTTTTGCTGCGGTTGCGCGGTCAACTGCAGAGTTCTCATGGGTGGGCCAATTGATTTTTAATTTTTTTTTTTTTTATACATCTAATTGTCTATTTGCAATTGGTCTAAGTGCAGTATTAAAATGAATACTATAGTGCTGGGCGGTATTTCGATATTATCTAAATTAGGCGATATGAAAATAATATCGAATACGCGATTATGATCTCATGATTATTTCGATATATCGCGGAGACACGATATGACCCAAATATCGTTGATATTATGCATGAGTTCCAGAGTCCAGACACGTGTTATTCATTGAGCGGCGGGACTTGTGTGTTTGTGTGTGTACTGACTGTATTATGGCAAGTGCAGTGTGAGTGTATAGTATACACTCACACTGCACTTGTCATATAATACATTCAGTAGTCAGTATACACACACAAACACATGCATACACACATGCACGCACGTGAACGTGAAGCCGTTTTCCGGCTCCACGATATATCGTGTTATCGACGATATTTTACTGACGATAATCGGTTAACCTTCAAATCAAATATCGACCAGCACTAATGAATACCCCTTTGATGTTTTTTTTTATTTAATGCAGGATCCCGTCTCTCCGAAGTATGACTCCAAAAAAGCAAGAAAAAGTGCCACCAACAACGCCTCAAAATACTTGCAGGACTTAATGACCAGAACATTTACGAGGCAGGAAATGGCAAGCCATTCCCTTACAGGGGGGGCATCGAATGCCAACGCAGGGCAGGAGGCACGTCCACAAATAAATAAACAAAAAATGGAAGAGCTGTTCAGTAAGTTTATTAATAGATTTGATTTGTACCTTGCTTCAAAATAATTATTTTTGTGTGAAATCAGGCCTCATATTATTCATCACTCAGAAGAAATTAAAGTTCCCATGCAAAGAAACTGAACATGAATAATTTTTCATGAAATTGCAAAAAGAGATTATGCCAACCCCAGTATTACTATTTCCGACCTCACGGAAAAGATTTGTAAAACACAAATCGAGAAAAATTGGAATAAATGCCACCCCCCTTCCCATTGGAAAAACCTTCCGAAACTCGCCGAACACGGCTGATATTTGTGACGTCACTCTACAGACACAGCTAGCAATAGCAGACTACATCCTATAGACAATGTACAGATTCTCTGGTGTACTTGTTTGCCAAAGTGAGAGTTTTATTGATATTTAGCAGGATATATGTCATACCAATGCGAAGAGAATGTAACATGTTCCCCCGTTATTTGAATGATCTGCTTTAAAAACATCCACAGTAAAGACAATCTATAAAATAAAAGGTGAAATTCCATGTCTCTCATGCAATTGCCCGCCACAAACAGTTCAGCCAAAATCATTTTCAGCATTAGCTATGCTTTGCTACCATTTCAGTTATGCATGCAGCCCCACTGCTATTCACGATTGTTAGGTGGGCTTTTCAAACTCAAAAATACGACGACACTTGCCTTCCAAAAACTAAAATATGCCCTTCCAGTGAATGTTTCTATGCTGGGCATTGGTATAGCAGGGTTCAGTGCCACCTTTTCCTCCAACATTATCACAATTAGCCAAATTTGAAGTACATTAAACCTGTTCCTCAGTAGCAATGAATGCACTTATGATCTTTGCTTGAGCTATGACACGTCGTCTGCTACCATTAGATTGGACTATGTCATGACGTCAATAAAAACATCACCAAATTTTCCCGAATTCCTCCAAAGTGCTCGCATTACTGCAGTCATTTTTTGAATTTTCTCTTTGCTTTTTTTGCATTCCCCGATATGTAATGAGCAAAAGTCTTACACATTTGGCATTTCCAAGCTTCTAGCATAAACATTATATATAATTTGTGCATAGTTGCAATTTTCTTTGCATGTCTACTTAAACATAATGAATAGGGTGTAATTTTTCCTACCTTTTTGAGCATACCCAAAAGACATGTAGAAAATGTGAAAATGGGAAATTGACTAAATGTCATTCTATTAAATCAAATTCATGGCATTGGGCTTACATTTGTAAAGGGGAAGTCCACCCTGAAATGAAATTAATTTTAATCGAAGCAGGATAATGACAGACACATAAATTTGAGGACAATCCGTCAAAGAATGACGATGTTACGGATGTTTATAAAGTTTTCATTTTGTGACGATATTGTGAGCTGCTCCTCTCATATGTTGTGTACAGTAAATTCATAAATGGGTTATTTCATGGTTCTTTCCACAGAGGTATACAAACATGGGTTTAATGACGTTATCAAAGGTTTCTATTGTGCTTTCAGTTCTTGTAAAATTGTTGAACATGACTAACTTTCATTTCCTTCTAAGTGTATATGTCCATGTTTTCACCCTTCTCTTGTTCTACAGAAAACGTGGCTGCACAATACCCAGACACAGACATGAAGACTTTGAAAGAAGCTGCAAGGAACAAGCTTTCAAATGAGAGGAAGTTGCTCAAGAAGCAGTCCCTTACAAAGTAAATATGCCCATCACAAGCCTGGGGAGGGAGGCTCCCCCCCTTTCCCACAATATTTCCACATATCTTTGTTAGATTTGTATTGCATTTTTTTTAGAAAACGACATCAGGGCTTTCAGTTTGCAAATTAGGATGTCTCTTAAACCAACTAGGCACTTTAAAAAGTATCTCACATTTGGAGTTTTTACATACATTTTTTTCTTTTGTCTTAAAACAATTTTTGTTTTACTTTTAATTTATCCTGAAAGTCAATTTCTAAAGGGAAAAAAAGTGAATTTTCTTGGAGAAAATGTCACACTTTTTTGGCATTTCATGAACAGAAATAAACAAGAAATTCACAAAACAATAAAATACAAAAAGAGAAAGAAAAGATTTCCAGGGAATATTGATACCATGCATGAGAAATACACCCCCCCCCCCCCCCCCCCCCCTCCCTCCAGGTTGTACGCATGGGTTCTGGTGCAGCTTTAAAAAAAAAAATTATTATTGCATACTCTTCTGAAGATAGTTTTCCTCCTTAAGTAATATACTAAAAGCACTGAATACCATCAACTTCAAGCGTTAATGACTCGTACACTTGAAAAATGAAAATCTTGCCAGTTAACTTTGCCTTAATTCTCTGAACTTGCCGGCACAAACTTGCTACTTATTTATCCCTCATTTATAGAGTGCATATTCCCCCAAAAGAAGATGAACAAATTTTAGTGTTGTTTCAATATCATATCGGCATATCGGGTACTTTTTTTATCATATCGGTATCGGCCGATATAGGTTTAAAAGTGGAACCGATACCGATATTAAAAAAAAATAAAAAATCAAGTGGGGTAACCTTTATCAATCACAGTAGTCCAGACATGTGTAATGATACAATTTAGTTTTCCCAGTAATTGAGTAGTAATTGGAAATTAAAATTTAAGAGAAAACTGAGGCTCGGACAAATATGGCAAAACATGTATGAGAATTTGAGTGACATGGACCATCACATAACATTGTGTGTGTGTGACTGATGTGATTTGTATGCCTTCATTGCATGAACAAAATAATGTCCTCTAAATCTTAGATTATATCCATTATTTCATG
This sequence comes from Echinarachnius parma, assembly GCA_037951105.1. Taxonomy (NCBI): domain Eukaryota; kingdom Metazoa; phylum Echinodermata; class Echinoidea; order Clypeasteroida; family Echinarachniidae; genus Echinarachnius; species Echinarachnius parma. The sequence goes on from JBAMJV010014106.1 coordinate 16,531, forward strand.
ACAGTAATTCTCTCAGCAGAACCCTTTTTGCTATGGAAAATATATCTAAATTACTTGCACAGATATTGTCCTTGTAGAAAATGTAAAATATTGGCGGATCTAAAATCAAAGCAATAAAATCCTTCTGCAGTCTTGATGCGCAGTTAGCTGGGCCGAAGGATTTTATTACAAAGCCTTTGCTTCCCGGAGCATTTAAATCTGCCGATTTTTGCAACATTTTCTACAAGGACAACATCTGTGCAAGTAATTTAGATAATTTAGATATATTTTTCGCAGCAAAAAGGATTCTGCTGTGAGAATTACCATCATTTTGCTATTGCTGTGGAAATAATGAATATAATCTGCTGAGATTTAGGGGACATTTGTTCAATGCAATGAAGGCATGATTCACATCAGTCCCACACACACAATGTTATGTGATGATCCATATCACTCCAATTCTCATGTATGTTTTGCCATATTTGTCCGAGCCTCAGTTTTCTCTTAAATTTTAATTTCCAATTACTACTCAATTACTGGGAAAACTTAATTTGTATCATGACACATATCAGGACTACTGTGATTGATAAAGGTTACCCCTTTTGATTTTTTTCTTCTGATTTTTAAAAAATTCTCTAGATTTTTTTGTTGTTATACATATCGGTATCGGCATCGGCAGATATGAATTTGTTTCATATCGGTATCGGCCGATATGCTTTTTCTCATATCGAAACAACACTAACCAAGCTTATTCCAAGCTCATGTATTTTGACAATTTAAAGGTAACATGGTTAAAGATGAACTTTTTACCTTTGCAGTGATACCTTTCTTGCATCACATATGTCACACATACCCCCAATAAATTGCAAATGAATGTGACATTTATAAAGTCTAGTTTTTGCAAGTTTAGAAAAAATGATAGAAGACTATATGGTGAATGTTTTCAATGTTGTCACATGGCATTGACTAGGATTATGTTCGATCTTATTTACAAAAACTGGGCTTTCGCATGTCATTTAATTTGCCTTGTACTTATGCGTGACATCTGTGATGCAAGAAAGATATCATTGGAAAGGTGAGGAGTTCTTCTTGTTACACATAAATTGCAAAAATTGTGAGATTGAAATAGAGACTTCTACATTTCGATTACCTTTTACACACTGTATAGTAGACTGAATTTCCATAGCACTTGATACCATAAACTTGACATGATTCACATGAGAAAAAAAATCTTTCTAGTTATCTTTGCCTTCTCTCAACTTGCCAGCACAAACTTTCCACCTATTTATCTCTAGTTTTGTCATTGTCTCATCATGTTTTTAATAGAAAAATTAAATCAAAAAACTAAAACACAATACCCCACCAGTGTAGTGGAACGTAGTATAATGAGATGCCTTGTAGCATGAATATTTTTATGTTTTGGGGATTTCCATCTTGTTCTTCCCATTTGCTTGTTAACAAAATATTTAGATTTTGTGTATTCATAAATTTACATGTATTTCAGTATGGAAGACTGAAAGTTCTAGTTTGCCAAGAGGATTTCAATAGAATGGGGTCACAAGTGTGTTATTTGTTTAAAGTGAAATTTCTAAGGTTAAGTTTTCATTTGCATAGTAGATTAGCTGTAATAGTGTAGTCTATAAATAATAGATTAGGAGTACGTACATGTACAGTCCATTCCTGCTATAATGTGGTGCTCAGGTCCAAGCCAATAGACCGATTTACTAATGTATTCAAATTTATGGATATTTCTTCCCTTGGGACTAGCTGGTAACAAGTTATCCCATTAACATGTTCCAGACAATGGTAATTCAATACTTGGAATCCACTATGAATACATTAGTTGTTGCTAGTCGGCAAACATTGCAAGCTTTACGGTTGTCAGGATCAACCTTTGTTAAAATGGCATGCATAAAATTTGAATACATTAGTAAACCGGTCAACTGCCTCGTTAAAATGAAATCTCGCTAAAGCCCCTGTCACATATCACTCCGGTGCCCATACGGCGAGTAAAAAACAGCCGTTTTCCCTATTTTCGAACAGAGCAGTTTGTACGAAAACGGGCAAAACGGCAGATTTTTACAAGCCGTACGGGCCCCGGAGTGATTTGTGACAGGGGCTTAAACTGGGAACAGCTACAGGTGAACATGTTTGAAATTAGCACTATGCTTCGTCATAATGAAATCTTGTATCTGTACTTGTGATGAAATATTGTTATACTGCACACATTGTGGCCTACATGTATATACAACTTAGTTTACTTTTCATGTTTATACATGTACATGTACATATAGTTCCAGTAATGTGATGTTCTAGTTAAAAGTGATTTATTTTTTGATCAGATTACATTATTCTCTTGCTATGTTGGGTGTAACACTGTTAGTTACATCATCAGTTTAGTTTAGAAATTAAATATGTAAAATTCTCTTCCATAAGCTTATTTCATACCTCTTCTAGGATTTCTTCCATTCCTACCACCAGATTACCTGCAATTAAGTCACATCTCATGGTTTACTTGCACGAACACCCTTTTTGAGGACTTGCCATAGGTTTGTACACGTTTTAGGTCCAGGCTCTCTTCAGTCTCTCCTTAATTGACCTTCACTTTACTCTGCTTTAACTTCTCCAAAATCAAGTTTTTATGAATGTCTGGATCATTGTCTAGTTGAAAGACCCAATTTCAACCTGGATCAAAGTTTTGGGCTGACATTTAGACAAGATGCTACATATGCTTCACCACCAACATGACCATGACTACAATACTTCACATTGAGTTTATTATTTGATGTGAGTGATGGTGGTGGAGCTTGTAACGTCATGTCTAAATGTCAGCCCAAAACATTAATCCAGGTTGAAATTGAGTCTTTCAAAAATACAATGATCCAGACATTCATTTAAAAAAAAAAAATGATTTGGAGAAGCTAAAGCAGAGTGAAGTGAACACTGGCGCCGGCGCGTTTCTCGGAGACAAAGCATTGGAGGGGCAGAGCATTGTTCACGAACAGTGGTTTGCCCCCTCAATGCTTTGTCATTACAAAACGTGCCGGCGCCACTGGAAGTGAAGGTCAAGGAGTAGTTCTGGAGAACATGGACCTAAAACATGTACAAAGTACATGTATTCAGGGTAGTGTGTATAAACAGTGTGTGTATACAATCAAATTTTAAACCAAAGTATTCAGGGTAGTGTGCATAAACAGTGTGTGTATAATCAAATTTTAAACCAAAGTATTCAGGGCAGTGTGTGTATAAACAATGTGTGTATAAACAAATTTTAAACCAAAGTATTCAGGGTAGTGTGCATTGCATAAACAAATTTTAACCAAAGTATTCAGGGCAGTGTGTGTACAAACATATTTTAAACGAAAGTATTTTAGGGCATAATTACATGCTTATTTTGTATCATAGCTACATGTATTTATGTAGCAACTCAAGCATTTATCAAATTTGTCTTTCTTTTATTAAAAGGTGACTGAACCATTTCATAAACCCTGCGATGTATGGTTTTACTGCTGTGTACAATGTAGTATTGATATGTGGTATTCTGATGTGGTAGTGCTGTGGTATTGCAGTGCGACTGCTGTCTTACTGATATGTGGCAATGCTGTGTCATACGTACCACATAGCAGTACCACACAGCAATACCACACAGCAGTACCACAGCAATACCACACAGCAGTACCACAGCAATACCACACAGCAGTACCACAGCAATACCACACAGCAGTACCACAGTAGTACCACACAGCAATACCACAGCAATACCACACAGCAGTACCACAGCAATACCACACAGCAGTACCACAGCAATACCACACAGCAGTACCACAGCAATACCACACAGCAGTACCACAGTAGTACCACATAGCAGTACCACAGCAATACCACACAGCAGTACCACAGCAATACCACACAGCAGTACCACAGCAATACCACACAGCAATACCACAATATGTGTGTGGTATTTCTGTGTGGTACTGATGTGTGGTATTGCAGTGTGGTACTACTGTGTGGTACTGCTGTGTGGTATTGCTGTGGTACTGTTGTGTGGTATTGCTGTGGTACTGCTGTGTGGTATTGCTGTGGTACTGCTGTGTGGTATTGCTGTGGTACTGCTGTGTGGTATTGCTGTGGTACTGCTGTGTGGTATTGCTGTGGTACTGCTGTGTGGTATTGCTGTGGTATTGCTGTGTGGTACTGCTGTGGTACTGCTGTGTGGTATTGCTGTGGTACTGCTGTGTGGTATTGCTGTGGTATTGCTGTGTGGTACTGCTGTGGTACTGCTGTGTGGTATTGCTGTGGTACTGCTGTGTGGTATCGCTGTGGTACTGCTGTGTGGTATTGCCGTGGTACTGCTGTGTGGTATTGCTGTGTGGTATTGCTGTGGTACTGCTGTGTGGTATTGCTGTGTGGTATTGCTGTGGTACTGCTGTGTGGTATTGCTGTGGTACTGCTGTGTGGTATTGCTGTGTGGTATTGCTGTGGTACTGCTGTGTGGTATTGCTGTGGTACTGCTGTGTGGTATTTCTGTGTGGTACTGCTGTGGTACTGCTGTGTGGTATTGCTGTGTGGTACTATTGTGTGGTACTGCTGTGTGGTATTGCTGTGGTATTGCTGTGTGGTAATGCTGTGTGGTATTGCTGCTATGTGGTACTGTTGTGTGGTAATGATGTGTGGTATTGCTGTGTGGTACTGATGTGTGGTATTGCTGTGGTAATTTTGTGTGGTACTGATTGATGTGTGGTTTTGCTGTGTGGTACTCCTGTGTGGTAATTTCTGTGTGGTATTGTCCTGTGGTAATGGGCAAAAAAACCACAGGATTATTTTGTGGTATTTTCCTGTGGTATTTTTCCTGTGGTATTTTCCTGTGGTATTTTCATGTGGTATTTTCTATGGTATTTCCTGTGGTACAACTGTGTGGTATACCACAGGAATACCACACGATATTTTTGTAAGGGGCCTTTGGGTAAAATTGCTGTAGGTCAAGTCGCCTTCGTTGAGCCGAGGGCGACTGGTCTCGAACGATTCTCATCTTACCCCAAAAAGTTTTAGTTGCTTCAAAGCATATAATTGCCACTTGAAACGTAAAATTTTGCCATCAGCTTCATCATAAATAAAGAGCGACTGTTTCCGTTTTAACCCATGTTTATGAATGTATAAAATAATATTCTGTTTGCATGATAACTCTCGTAATACCTAACCGAATACCGTATACCGAAGAATGTATACCGAATACTGTATACCGTATACCGAATACCATATATCGAATACCGCAAACCCAATACCGAATACCGCAAACCCAATACCGAATGCCATATACTGTATAGTATCCCGTATACCACATTCCGAATACAGTATACCAAATATCGTATACCATAAATACTGTATACCGAATACCGAATAAATACTGAATTATTTATACCGAATACCGTATATCGTATACCGAATAGAGTATACTGTATACCGTATACCGAATACCGTATACACTATACCGAATAGTGTGAATACCGTATTATAGCCTATATGGTATAACTATACCGTATATTGAGTACCGTATACCGAATACCGTATACCGATTACCGTATACCGAATACCGTATACCGTATACTAAATACTGTATACAAATATTTATACAAATATACTGTATACCGAATATCATATACCGTATACTGAATACTGTATACGGTATACCGAATACTGTATACCGTTACAAAGTGTTGTGGTCTCGACCCCAGTCTCGACCCCGAGACCGAGACCTTGAGGTCTGAGACCGAGACCTTGGACTTCGAGACACGAGACCCTGGCCTTCGAGACCGAGACCGCAACCCTTGAGACCGAGACCGAGACCCCGAGCTTCGAGACACGAGACCCTGGGCTCCGAGACCGAGACCGCAGCCCTCGAGACCGAGACCGAGACAGAGACCATGAAAATAGCCCGAGACCTTGAGACCTCGAGACCACAACACTGTTATAAAATCACTATTTACAGTGGATTTGTAGCATTTTGTCTAGGGGGGCACATTCCACCCTGCACCCCCCCCCCTTCTTCTTGCTCTCATTTTCTGCACATTTGAAGTTTGGATTATATGTAACATTTGAATTAAATGTTATTCTGTCCGTGGCGTGTGAGAGCTCTTGTTAAATGTATGAATTTTTGTTTTTCAGATATGTCTCCTTTTGAGGTGTTCTTTGGTCGAAAGTCAAATCGTGAAGTGAACATGTTGCAAGTTGGCCAGGGCACAGACGAGGATGACATTGAAGTTGAGATGGAGCGTCTTCCTGAGGGCCATACAACAGAGGTGGGTATTGATTGAACACTACATCTTAATGCTGTGTGCCAGACCTTCCTTTATCTCTGTGTTAGTCTGGCTTAGGTAGTTCTGTAACAGAATCAAATTTAGATTAGAATTAATCATGATCGGTTTATCTCTAGAAATGATAGGACAGGAAATAGGCCTTTAATGATTTATATCGACTGTTCACTCCAGATTGAAGCTTCATCAATCATATTTGATATACATAATCCAGAAAATCTTATTTAATCATGAAGCCATTGTACCATTTCAAACAAATACATCATAATAGAACGCTAGCCACGCAATTTTTCAAAATGGCGGCCATTTTTCAAGATGGCAGCCATTAGCGCCATATTTTTGGCTTTCTTGTTTTTTTCTTGATCTTCTTTCCAGATTTTGGTGATATTTACACCGTTTCTGACATTTATGAGGATGTATTTTTCGATTCTGTAAAAAAAAAGACTAACTAGAAAGGGCACTCCGTAGAGTGCATACCTTCCCCAATGCCACTTATTTCTTATTTGCCATGAGGATGTGGGGAACAATAGGCATATTTTGGTTATACATGTTCTTTAACTCGGAGGATAATACTTTCAATGGATTTTGGGGTCAAAGGTCACAGAGGTTATTTTGTGAAAATGTGGTTTTGTGCACTATCTTACACACTATTGGACATATGAACTTCAAACTTGGTGTGATGGTAGAGTATAACAAGACATGTCTGTTGATGATTTTGGACAAAAGGTCAAAGGTCAGGGAGGTCATTATAATGTAAAATATTACATTTTTGCTTATTTCCCAAGAGTCAGATAATCTATCAAATTCAAACTTGGCATAAGGTTTTAGTTTATCAAGCAAAATACTATTAAATATTTGCTGACGTTTTGGAGTCACAAGTTCAAAAGTCTCAGATCATGGAAGTTATTATGTTGTAGAAATATGATTTACTGTAAAAAGAGAGCCACATAACCTATAAAATGCATAATTGATAAAGGACACAGTTTATCAAGACAAATATTTAGTGGCCGGTGTTTTGGGTATGGTAAAGTAAAAGGTCAAAGTTCACATAGGTATTAGAAATAAATTGTGATATTAGAATAAACTTTTATAGTTGATATCTTATGGACCATTTAACATATCCGCTTCATATTTGGTTTATGCAAGGGTTCAGTATAACAAGCCAAACTTTTTGGGGCATGAGGTGTCATGGAGTTAATTATGTTGTGAACAGTTTATCTATTATAAAAATTAAACTTATCAGTTTTACACTTGGCAAGAGTGAGGACTAGTTGTGCCATGAGTCCATCCAGAGGATGTGGTTGACTTGAAACAAAAGTGCAATTCTGCCACACCCCTACAATTCATGCATTTGAAAAATAATACTTGTTTACATGAAGTATATATGCATCGTGTATGTGTGCACTGCTGAAGTAGGGCTCCCGTGATGTCACAACAGTTAGGCTTGTGAGCTCATTAGCATAAATTTCACTTAAAGAGGAATTCCACCCCAGAAATGTGATGTTTGCTATAAAATGAAGTGAATATGAAGAATCATGATCGAAAATCTGAGCTAAAACGGTAGAGCAATAAAAAAGTTATGTCAGGATGAACTTTGCTCTGATTTTTAGTATCGTTCGAAATTGCTATCGATCGTGACGTCACTTGCGAGCTGCAGCCATTTTGACTTCTACATGAAACTTTTACAAAATTAAAATTTTCTTAATAACAAAGCAAATTTATGAGCTTACACATTCTCGAGAGGTTGGCACACCGATATTCTTCTATGAATTTGTGAAAACAAGCAGAGAAAAATTAATTTTTAGCAACGAAAATGAGAAATAAGTGTATTTTCATGTACTAAAGCAATGGCGAGTTGCTCGTCAATGATGTTACATATGGCGGCAATTTTGAAACGCTCGCTCATTACCACATGATGTTCAAATAGGTATAACTCTCGCGTTTCTTGTCCGATTTTGATCAAACTTTCAACAATTATGCCTCTTATTCTGCTTATTCAAATAACGAATAGTTTTATCAGGCCCGGAATACCCCTTTAAAAATGCACACTTTTTAAATGAAATTACAAATCATATTGATGAGATTTTTAGTTTTTATTTGCGTAGCTTGGTCGAGTCGCGTAACAAGAAAAACATATTCAAAATAAAAACATCAGTTAAGTTTTTTTGTAATCAAAATCAATGATGATTTTTTTTTTTTACATTTGAATATACAATTGTGTAGTTAACATGATACTCTACACGCGTGAAAATTTTTACGGCGATCCGCAGCCAAGATCTGAAGGGGGGCCATAATGCCTGAAAGTCAGGGCGAAAGCAGGGTATTCTCAGGGTGCGCCAATTAAAAAGCAGCTTGTTTGTTTCAAGTCTCTCATATTACCCAGTGGGATTAGGTGACATGTTTATACTGGACAAGATTTTACAATCAACTAAAGCCAATTTCCATGATTGTGACTTTTTCTACCTTTGTATAATAGAATATTTAGACTTCCGGAAAAAAAACCTCTTGTTTTGCTGCAGTTAAGACAACGCTCCATGCAAACTTTTTTGGTCAGTTGCCCCTCTGGGCCACCAAAATTATGGCATTTTATTTTCTGATGACCCAAACGGAGAAGTTGGTGGCCCAGAAACAAAGCTTAACATAGTTATATACATTCATGGCAATAATTTTTGCTGCCCGATCAGGCCACCAGAATAAATTTTTTTCTCAAATCTGGTAGCCCGAAGCTGAAGCCAATTTTTGGTGGCCCTGGGCCACTGCTTATGTCGAGCCCTGGTTAAGATAATTTTTATATTTACATCACGATTGAAATGATAGGTTGAAATCATTTGAATCGTGATTTAAATCACTTATTATGGGGGAAAAAAAATCACCAACACAGCATGTAACCATGTTTGCCATTAGCAATTTGGAATCATTTGTTCATGCATATATCATTATGTTCATGTTATTTATTTATTACAGTGTCAACTTGGTCCAGAGTAGAAACTTCCGCTGGATGAAGTTTGAGCACCAGATCATTGATGTGCTAGTACATGTTTTTCTCTTTTTTTCTTTCACGCTGCAGGAAAATGTTCTATTTTGTGAGGGAGACACATCAGAAGTTGAGGAGCACTTGGAGCAGGTGAGGCTCTTGAGGTCAGATGCAAGAGATGCTGCCGACCGTGCGGACTCCTATATGATTGCAAGGTTTCTTGCTAAAAACCCACCATCTTCGTACAATGTGGGAGATGCTGTGTTCATTAAGGTAGTAAACCCCAAGAGTGGGGTTTCGAGGGGTGGAAATCCACTCAACAGGCCTTTGGCCTGGAAAGGTGTGATTGTGGATGAAAGAAAAGATATTTTTCGCTACAAAGTTAAGTACAGTGACGCATCCAATAAGACGATAGTTGAATGGCGCTCGGTCAATGACATCACATCCATAACGAGGGAGGAAGAGTTTCAAAGGCAGTCTGTTGCCCGAGGGCAAGTAAAGACCCAATGTGCATGCCGTCCAAGCTGTAAAAGGAAGCCTGCAAGTCATTGTGTACGGAATATGAATGCATTGTGCTGTCGAAAAAATGGTAAAAACTGTCACTTTCACAAAACAACACAAAACACTTTCACGAAACCATCTTCTAAATCTAATTGCCTGAAGTATAATCTTTCTGAAAAAAACATTGTCGGTAAAGTCATGAGCGATTTTTATAGTGATGTGAAGATACTGAAGAATCGTCCTAATAACCAAATTACTTTGGAAAGGAATGTGAGGAGTGCAGGGCTTAGGGTAGAGGAAACACCCAAAGACGGGAATTGCATGTTTCATGCTCTAGCTACTCAAATCCGAAGAACTGGGCTAGATATTTCCCACAGTGAGTTGAGAGCTCGGATTGTTCAGTATTTAAATGTAAATAGATGCTCTACCAATGGGTCTGATTTGAGCGATTGGGTTCAAGGTGGCAATTTTGACAATTACTTGAGTCGGATGGCTAGGGATGGGGAATGGGGAGATGAAATTATTTTGGTTGCAGTGTCCAATATGTTCAATGTTGAAATCACGATTATATCTAGTTTGCCTGGGACATCAATTCGTATTTTATCCCCAAGAGGGCAAAGTTCAGAAAGTTTGCCAATCCTCCTCCTTGGACATCTGTCAGAGCTCCACTATGTGAGTCTGATACCAGAAAATGATACTGACCCTCATGTAGCAAAATTACATAACAGGGCAAAAAAACTGACAAGAAAACAGATACTTAAACATGTTCAATTACCAAATAATGACTTTAACAGTGATAGTCCATTACCTGCTAATATAGTTAGATTGGGGGTAAATGATCATTCAAGATTTTGGGCAGCTCATCCTGAGCAAGGAAGTGTTGAAACTAGAAATAATCACTTCCTTGTTTCAGATGAGCAGATGGACAATTTCGACAATTTCCTCTGCAACCAACGTAAATATGAAAGAGAAAGTCGTAGGTCTATTGTTTTCATTGATATTGTTTTTGTTTTTTGGCTGTTAGTTGCTGGAAAGGAAACTTTGTTGAAGAAAAAGAATATCGTATTAGGAACATTCATATACTTAAATGATTATGATGCTGAATCATACATGGCCTTTTATGATACTCTCATTGAAGAAAAGGAACAATTACTCAGAGCAACTTTGAATAAGTCAAAATGTAAACCCATAGACAGCAATGTGTGGTCTTGCATTCACATTGAATCTTTTGTTTCGTGGCGCCTTATGACTTTTTGTCTCGCCTGAACAACGTATCCTATCAACTTCGAACTTGGAATAATCATACAGTCTATTATAAAGCCAAATATTTGGTGTTTTGGGGTCATGAGGTGTTTGGTCAGAGGTCATGGAGGTAATTTTGTTGTGAAAATATGCTGTAAAAATATGTGATTTTTGGTTATTTTTGCAAACTTGGCATGCCGTAAGGATACCTTCTATTAAGCGAAATATTTGATTGTGTTTTGGGTCATGAGGTGTTAGGACAAAGATCATGGAGGTCATTGACAATTTGACAATATTATTTTTAGATACCTGGGTCAATCCACGTCAAATCACCCAATTTTCAGAGAAATGTTCACCCGACCCCCTTCAAATTTGCTAAAATTCGCACCAAATGTTCCCCCAAGTGTCTCACGGAAAATTCTGAAATATTTTGCTTCAAGGTCAAACGGTTGCTAAGATACGGCCTCACCTAGCAACCAATGCGCGATTTTTAAAAAGTGTTAGGAAAAAATCAGCCATTTTCAACTGCCCCTCACAGCTTAAGTGAATGAGGGAGCTAGCTAAATTTTTGTAAGCTGAAAGAACTTTATTATCTGTAAAAGTAAAAAAAAAAAAAAATCTGCTACGAAATTTCATTTTCGCGTACGAGGTCATCAAAAATGACCTTAAGTCGTAAAATTTAAATTTTCGGACAGTGTTTAAGGGTCAATAAAACAAATATGACAACAAATAAAGCAAAAGTAAGAATGGAAATTAATTTAAAACAACCTTCTCCAAAAGCACACAAAAAATCAGCACGAAAAATTGTTCCGTTTTCCTGTAGGGCGCCCTCAAAGTCTGAACATTTCAGAAATCAGCAAAGTTGAAGGTCAAAGTTCACCTTTAGTCCAACCTAGTAGAAGCATGAAAATTGGTGGAATGATAGACATTCATCTATATTTTAGGGTACCACCAGCGAAAATTTGCTTTCGAAATGTTATCTAGCATAAAAACGCACACGAAAATCAGCTTAAATACTGTTACGCAACCATTTATTGCCCTGAAGTGGTTTTCAGGGGTTTTTGAAAGCCTCTGTGAAAAAAACTAATCATGCTGATAGGCTCATTTTAGCATGTCTAGTAGTCCTTAATGGGTACTTCAAGAAAATGCATACATTGGGTAGGTTTTCTTACAGCATTGACTTAAAAAATGCATCTGAAAATGGTTAGAAAACACGTTTTTTATAGTTATTGTCAATTTTCTGGTAACATGCCTTTTTTTTACAGGCACTTTCAAACGTCAATATTTGCAAGATGGAAATTGACATAAGGCTCATATCTTCTAATCTGGTAGACAGTCATCTATATTTTAGGGAACTATCCGTGAAAATGTGCTCCCGAAATGTTATCTAGTAGAAAAATGCTCACAAAAATGGGGTAAAACACCATTACGCTACCGTAACGCTACCATTTATTGCCCTCAAGTGGTTTTCAAAGGACTTTGAAAGCGTCTTGGGAGAAAAGTATTAATGCTGCTAAGCTCATTTTTGGCATGCCTGGTAGTACTCCATGGGTACTTCAAGAAAATGCATATCTTGGGTAGGTCTTTGTACAGCATTGACCTTGAAAATGCATTCGAAAATGGTTAAAAACACGTTTTTTACAATTGGTCTATTTTCTGGTAGTGTGCATGTTTTTACAGGCACTTTCAAACTTCAATATCTTTGAGATGTAAAATGGTTCATAGCTCATATCTTAAAATCTGTTAGACATCCATCTATATTTTAGTGAACAACTAGTTACATTTTGCTTCCAACATAATATCTAGCATAAAAATGCACACGAAAATGAGGTTAAACACTGTTACGCAACTTTTTAATGGCCTGAAGTGGTTTTCAGGGTATTTTGAAAGCTTCTGTGAAAAAAATGTTCATGCTGCAAGCCTTATTTTAGCATTTCTGGTAGTCCTCTATGGGTACTTCAAGAAAAAGGATAGATTGGGTAGGTTTCATACAACATTGACCAAAAAAATGCATCTGAAAATTGTTAAAAAACATGTTTTTTTAATTATTCGTCTATTTTCTTGTAAAAAAACGTTTTTTAATCATTTTCAGATGCATTTTCAAGGTCAATGCTGTACAAAGACCTACCCAATGTATGCATTTTCTTGAAGTACCCATTCAGGACTACCAGACATGCTAAAATGAGCCTATCAGCATGATTAGTTTTTTTCACAGAAGCTTTCGAAAACCCCTGAAAACCACTTCAGGGCAATAAATGGTTGCGTAACAGTATTTAAGCTGATTTTCGTGTGCGTTTTTATGCTAGATAACATTTCGAAAGCAAATTTTCGCTGGTGGTACCCTAAAATATAGATGAATGTCTATCATTCCACCAATTTTCATGCTTCTACTAGGTTGGACTAAAGGTGAACTTTGACCTTCAACTTTGCTGATTTCTGAAATGTTCAGACTTTGAGGGCGCCCTACAGGAAAACGGAACGATTTTTCGTGCTGATTTTTTGTGTGCTTTTGGAGAAGGTTGTTTTAAATTGATTTCCATTCTTACTTTTGCTTTATTTGTTGTCATATTTATTTTATTGACCCCTAAACACTGTCCAAAAATTTAAATTTTACGACTTAAGGTCATTTTTGATGACCTCGTACGCGAAAATGAAATTTCGTTGCAGATTTTTTTTTTTTTTTTTTACTTGTACAGATAATAAAGTTCTTTCATCTTACAAAAATTTAGCTAGCTCCCTCATTCACTTAAGCTGTGAGGGGCAGTTGAAAATGGCTGATTTTTTCCTAACACTTTTTAAAAATCGTGCATTGGTTGCTAGGTGAGGCCTTTCTTAGCAACCGTTTGACCTTGGGGCAAAATATTTCAGAATTTTCCGTGAGACACTTGGGGGAACATTTGGTGCAAATTTTAGCAAATTTGAAGGGGGTCGGGTGAACACCACTGGTTGATTTGACGTGGATTGACCCACCTATCAATTTAAAAGTTAGTATGCAGGTATATGATTACAATTCACTTGTTTGATTATTTTTTGGGGTCAAAGCTATCATGATTATTTCAAACAGTAATTCAGCTTTGTACAGTTATTGATAATGCAATCGGCAGAGGTATATATTTTATGACTGGAGTATTCACATTCCTTGCCAAAGACCATTTTATTTAGTACTCATTTAGTTCTACATGAAACATCTATCTTGATTTTGAAAACTTGGCTCTGGTGCTACATGCCAATTTCATATTTTATTTTATGACTGAAGTATTCACATACCTTGCCAAAGACTTTTGCCATTTTATTTAGTACTCATATCTACCTCTGGTTCTACATGAAACATCTATCTTGATTATGAAAACTTGGCTCTGGTGCTACATGCCAATTCATACTTTATTTTATGACTGAAGTATTCACATACCTTGCCAAAGACCATTTTATTTAGTACTCACTTAGTTCTACATGAAACATCTATCTTGATTATGAAAACTTGGCTCTGGTGCTACATGCCAATTTCATATTTTATTTTATGACTGAAGTATTCACATACCTTGCCAAAGACTTTTGCCATTTTATTTAGTACTCATATCTACCTCTGGTTCTACATGAAACATCTATCTTGATTATGAAAACTTGGCTCTGGTGCTACATGCCAATTTCATACTTTATTTTATGACTGAAGTATTCACATACCTTGCCAAAGACCATTTTATTTAGTACTCACTTAGTTCTACATGAAACATCTATCTTGATTATGAAAACTTGGCTCTGGTGCTACATGCCAATTTCATATTTTATTTTATGACTGAAGTATTCACATACCTTGCCAAAGACTTTTGCCATTACCTCTGGTTCTACATGAAACATATATCTGAAATATGTAAAATGATAGATGAGCATGCAAATACATTATACCCAACCCTCGAAATTAACTTTTTTTGCTGGTGGCCCGGTCGGGCCAGTAAAATTAGTATTTTTCCAATTTTGGTGGCCCGAAACCAAAATCTACTGGCCCGAAAAAAATAAGGAAAAACAAAAGTAAAATTAAAACAATAACCATATTCATAGTTTCAGGGTACTGGGCAATGTTTAGCCTCATTTGTTATTCCAATGCTCGAAATTATCTTTTTTTCTGGTGGCCCGAAAATAAAATTTACAAACAAAGAAAAACAATGGTCATGACTACTTGGTCATTAATTGGTAAATTATGGAAGTTATGTGTTAAAATTACCACCATCATTAAAGAAATCCATCACTGAATAAACAAAACAAAACCTAGAATCGAGCAGTTCCATCTAAGAGTCATCAACTGATGAAACTAAGCTCTTTTCCATGTACGATTTTGTTATTTTATGGTCCATAAAATCTCCAACACAAAAAAAAACACACATGGGACTGAGCATAGCTCAGATAACTTTTCAAATCGGGAAATGAAATCACTTAAATCTTTGTTATTTTACAAGCTAAAATAATTCCAATTAGTCACAAGTCTCTACCTTGTAAAAATGATTCCTTCTAATACCTTCAAAAATATGAATAATGATCCGAAAGATGAAATAATTCCCCTTTATTGACGGTATCGCGGACGGTATCGCAAAGCAATATGAATGAATGTGAAAAGTTAGACATGTGTTTTGATAGGTCTTAGTATGCACACATACTCCCTCTGTGGATTGGTTGTTCTATGTTTATATTCTACATGTTGCAAAGGCTTCCAGGGGGTGTGTGGGAAATTAAGAAAACAGCATAAGCATGCTTTTACTTTTAGTCATTACACACCTCTGGAAGTTGTTTAATTTTACCATGATTTATCATGCAAGAAGTAGATAATTCAAGGGAGAGTGTTCATATGAGGAAATAGCACATATTTGTAGGCATAAATAAGGATTAATTCAACTAGCGCAAGTGCGCTTGCGACTTTTTATGTCCGTCCTTTTCATTTCTTGCAAATATTTAAATCACAATTAAAGTGTTTTTAAGAGGTGTCAAACTTGAGATTCATATTCCTTGATGTTGTCTTCTTATGGTTTAAACATTTGGTGGCCCGATCAGGCCACCAAACTTTGGCATTTTCATGTTTTTACTGGCCCGACCGCAACTTTTACTGGCCCCGGGCCATCGGGCCTACGCCAATTTCGAGCGTTGTTATACCATATCAATTTCAAGAGCAATAACTTTGATTTTGTATGTTATGTTTATTATATTACCATTGTAAATATACTATTGGATTCTGAAATCAAGGGATAGACTGAATTTATGCTGTAATAGAAATCATCTTATATGCAAGTATGAATGAGCCTTATTGCACAAAGATTGTTTGTATGATTGTTTCGGACCATTATCAATGAATGTAAAGTTATAAAAATGTATAGTATTTTGTACTGATTGTTTGCAATTCTTACTTGTTTTTGGATTTAAGTAATATCATTCACCTTAACTTTTATAAATATTTGCTACTGTTATGAAATATTTATTCATTAAGTTGAATAATACCTTATACATATTCTTATTCCGAGATCCATTTCAGCCTACAGTGTGGTGAATGATGAGTAGGATAACTCCTTCATGTACTAATAGGGCATTGTAAAGCTTGTGAGTATAATATATCAGGGGTTATATTTTTAGTGACGTATTAACATATATTTGGATGATTTTGATTTTGCTTCCTTTTTGAGGTAAAAAAAGCAATGTCGACCGTTAAAAGAAGAATGTAACTTGCCATTTCCATGTATTGTTTAAACCCAAAAAGGGCAGGGGGGGGGGGGGGTGGAATCCGCCCCCCCCCACGATTCGCGCAATAATTCGCGAAATGCTACGCCGCAAGAGTTTGTGACTTTTTTTCTTTCACTCATCACGCAACTTTTGAGACCAAATTCGGCGCGCCCGCGCGTAAGATCACAAAGCCACACCCCTTCAAGAAAATTTGTCAAGCCCAAAATTGCTCAGAAACTTGATTTTATTTCAAAATCCAATGCAAATTGTGATTTCAACCTAAATTGACATAAATTGCATTATTTTCACTAAAACTAATCAAAATAATTTAATTTTTGTGTCTTTGTGGCTGAAAAATGAAAAGGAATATTTTCCTGCTAAAAACAATAGAAAACAAAAGGTCAAAAAAGCAAAGAAATACATAAGACATTTAAAAAACAATAAAATACATAAGAAATTATTCACGAAATCCGATTTTTTTTTCTATAATATTCTTAAAGGTGTTAAACTAAATATACTGGCCCAAAATCAGAAAGCTTGGAGTTTTTTTAAATTGATTTATAAAACAAAATATGATTTATGCATATATTAGCATAAATTAATTAATATAAAATATTAAAAGAAAAAAAATGAAAATCTAACAATACAATCTTGTAGAGTACATTTGCCTCTACCGGCGTGCAAAGAAATTTTGTGGCGATCGCGCGATCGACGGCTGAGATGTGGGGGGGGGCGGAAACCACCCCCCACCCCCACCCCGGTCTTGAATTCGCCAAAAAAGCCCGGCCCTTTAAGGGTTTATATGATACAAAATTTTGTCATACATGCCAGGCTACTGTGAAATTGTATATTAGTGTGCAGAATAGAACATATCTCTTCATGCATGCATGATCACGATTAGATAGTAGGTGGAAAATAGACTTAATATTCATCTTACAATTCTATACATCACGATGGTTTTTATAATTACTGGTTTGGAATTTACTTTTAATTTCCAGTAAGGTTCATAGTGTTATTGGAAAAAATTGAAGGGGGTTGAATTAATGTGCATGCAACTGTACATGTTTGCACACTGGAGCGAAAATGATGTGATTTGTTTTATAGATTTTGCAATCTTGAGTTCAAAGGACAAGTTAACAGACATCATTTCATACTTTACATAGCATGTTGTCAGAATAACTACACTAGATGATGTTTAGGTGTTTTACTTAGTATGTTTTAATGTATATCTCATCCATGTAAACAGATTAGTTTCTATTCATCTTTGTACCATTCAGCAACTGCTGTGATTGTATAAATGTAGTTCAACTTGGGGTTGTGTGTGATTCTTGCATAACTGTAATATCTCGTAGTTTTCTTGTATTTCCATGATGCTACCTACAAATTGTGAAAGTAGTATTTTTTAGTATTTTCATTCAGTTTGTTTTTATGTACATCTCATCCAAAAAATGTTCCTCGTTGATTGTTTGGCTACAGTGATGAGCAAATTTTACTGCTCACTTTGAAATGTGTGATATGGTTACTAAAAGTGTTTGTTACTTGTAAATATTCTGCTTTTTATATGTTTTACTGTGTAAACAAATAAGTTTCTATTTATCTTTGTATTTAAAACTCATCGTGTGTGATTATATTCTTTGTGCCATTTAGCAACTGCTGTGATTGTATTATTGCAGTTTAACTTGTAGTTGTGTGTGATTCTTGTGTAACTGTTTATATGATAAATTCTAGTAGTTTTCTTGTATTTCCATGAACTACCTACAAATCATGAAAGTAGCATTTTTTAGTTTTGATGTATTGTTATTTTCACTCAGTTTGTTTTAAACTTTTAATGTACATCTCATCCAAAATTATTCCTTGTTGATTGTTTGGCCAGTGGGGTAACAGTTGTCATGGGGGAGGGGGGCAGAGCCAAAAATTTCCCAGAATAAACACATTTTTCTGGTCTGTCCTATAAATATTTTCCGATAAGCGGGGGGGCTCCAACACATTTTTCCCTTTTCCATTCCAGTCAAATTTTCTGATAAGCTGGAGGGGGGCAGGGGAACCCGGCACATTTTTTCCAGGTCCGTACTAGTAAAATCTTCTGATAAGTGGGGGGGGGGGGGACTTTGAAACATTTTTCACAGTCTCTCCCAGTAAAATTCTGATTAGTTGGGAAGGGGACTCCAACTCTGACAATTTTTTTCCTGCTGAAACTCTTTAGGGGGTAGTCTGCCACCCCCCTCGCTGTTATGCCTCTGTGTTTGGCTACTACGATGAATTAACTGCTCACTTTGAAATATGTGATATGGTTACTAGAAGTGTTTTATTACTTGTAAATATTCTGTTTTTTAATATGTTTTACCGTGTAAACAAATAAGTTTATATTCATCTTTGTATCTGAAACTCATCGTGGGTGATTATATTCTTGGTACAATTTAGCAACTGCTGTGATTGTATTAAAGCAGTTGAACTTGTAGTTGTGTGTGACCTACAAATCGTGAAAGTAGCATTTTTTAGTTTTGATGTATTGTTATTTTCACTCAGTTTGTTTTAAACTTTTAATGTACATCTCATCCAAAATTATTCCTTGTTGATTGTTTGGCCAGTGGGGTAACAGTTGTCATGGGGGGGGGGGGAGCCAAAAATTTCCCAGAATAAACACATTTTTCTGGTCTGTCCCATAAATATTTTCCGATAAGCTCCAACACATTCTTTGTACCATTTAGCAACTGCTGTGATTGTATAAATGCAGTTCAACTTGGGGTTGTGTGTGATTCTTCCATAAATGTAATATCTAGTAGTTTTCTTGTATTTCCATGATGCTACCTACAAATTGTGAAAGTAGTATTTTTTAGTATTTTCATTCAGTTTGTTTTTATGTACATCTCATCCAAAAAATGTTCCTCGTTGATTGTTTGGCTACAGTGATGAGCAAATTTTACTGCTCACTTTGAAATGTGTGATATGGTTACTAAAAGTGTTTGTTACTTGTAAATATTCTGCTTTTTATATGTTTTACTGTGTAAACAAATAAGTTTCTATTTATCTTTGTATTTAAAACTCATCGTGTGTGATTATATTCTTTGTGCCATTTAGCAACTGCTGTGATTGTATTAATGCAGTTCAACTTGTAGTTGTGTGTAATTCTTGTGTAACTGTGTATATGATAAAATCTAGTAGGTTGCTTGTATTTCCATGATACTATCTACAAATCGTCAAAGTACCATTTTTATGCCTCCGCCAATGAAGTGGCCGGAGGCATTATGTTTTCGGGTTGTCCCATTTCTCCCCGTACTGTCCCATTTCTCTCCAGCACGTGTAAATTCTACTTGTGCAATTCAAATTTCATTGCTGTGAAATAGAAATCCTTTGAAAATCTTTATTGTGCAATTTTCTCAAGCTTATAGTGCTTGGAGTTGGTCTAATTTTTGTCCCTAATATTAATTTACCCCCCCCCCCCCCTTCAAAAAAAAAACTGAAACAAAAAACAAAACAAAACAAATAAAAAAAACATTACCCCCTGGACAATCACCCCCAGAAAATCACCCCCGGACATCCACCCGCCTTGGACAATTACCCCCGGAATACCACCCCCGGTCAACCACCCCAAGGACAACTACCCCCCCCCCCCCCCCCACGAGGACAATTACCCCCCCCCCCCGGAACACCACCCTCGGAAAATCACCCCCAAGGTCAACCACCTACAATTACAATTTCATGGGGTGCAATATTGTCCCCTGTGAGCGTTGTCCATGGGAGGTAATTTTCCAGGGGAGGGGGGGGGGGGGCAATTGTCCTTGGGAGGCAGATGTCCCTGGGGGTAACCTAATTGTCATCGCGGGTATAGTTGTCGGGGGGGGGGGGGGGGTAACTATCCGAGGGGCGATTGCCCAGGGGGCAATTGTCCTAGAACCGTTAAAAATGAATGCAAAAATACTAAATTTTCATTTTAGAAGACTAGAGGAGAATTAAAAGTATTTCATGACATTTACTGACCTTACATGTACCTCATGGGATAGGACTGGGTGTAGTAGAAAGTGCTAAATGTTTTCAGAATATGACTTATTCAATTTTGTCTAATTCTCACATTCTATGCCAGAAGTTGATTTTTTATTGCTTTACAAAAACTGTTATGACAAAATGTTTTTTCAAGGAGAGGAAATGGGAGACTGATTTGCAGATTCATGTCGACTGGACTGAAAAGCTTAGAACATTAGTGATTTTATACTATCAGATGTTTAAATAAAACTTATCTCTTAACAAATTGTGTTAAGAATGTTAACATGATCCAGGCACGTCTCATGAGCAAATTTAGATTTGAGGCTTAACATTCAAGGAAAACAGTAATTTCATTGAGAATTGGTAGGTAATAGTGTTTCTTTGTTATCATATTTTGACTTGTTCTTATTGTTGAGTGTTCTTAAAACAAATGTTTTAGCATTGTTTGAGTTCTTCGATATACGGTGTTAGGTTAAACACACGATATGACCAATTGTATGTTCATTATGTAGCATAATTTTCAAAGAAAAAAATATAGAAGAAAGAGAAGTGGCTTAATTTGGAATGGAATCAGTGCAGTAAAAAGTTACTGATGTGTTTAGCAAATATTTTGACCTTTTTTAAATTGGTTGAGTTTTCAAATTAGTAATTTACCATTGTTAAAGTGCCAACTGAGCTGTTATAAGAAAGTATTAAGAATACATAGATCATTATATGGACATGTTATGCGATCCTCATATACATTTGATGTTTAATTTTCATGGAAGGAAAGTTTCAAACCATTCACATTTTTTTTGTACATGATATAATAGGTGTAGTTGACAGTGGTAACTATGTTTCCATAATTTCAATCAGGGACCGCGGAACCGGGGGGGGGGGGGGGGGGGGGCTGGGGGGCTACAGCCCCCCCCCCCCCTTTTTGGCTAAAAACAATGAAATACATAAGCACAAAATAAAGAAATACATTACAGTTCAAATGTGATCAGCCCCCCCACTTTCAAATCCATTCCGCGGTCCCTGTCAATGATTCAATCTTTCAATTTTTCTCATAGTTCTTACTAATGGAAAGCTTCAGTTTACTGTTACTAGATATCTTAAATTCAAATACCAGAATTATGTGTACCAGTTACTGGAACTTTCAGGGGGGGAAACGGGGAGACTGAGTTAACCAAGATGGTGTATGCACGTATTGTTGAATAGAGTGGAAACTTCAAAACGTTCTACGATTATGTTCTTTCAACAAAATGACTGTTAATTGAGCTCTTAAAGGGCCTTCTGTTCACAAATTATTCCCTTTTTGCCTTATATCTTCATTAAAAGGTGTTTGTTTTATCATCAATCTACTTTGTGAGAATTTTACTGATTCTTTTGTGGTTGTCCCATTTCACCCCGTCTGTCCCATTTCACCCCTCATGATGTCCCATTTCACCCCGGGTGTCCCATGTATCCCAAAATTAAGGTTTCAAAAATCATTAATTACACAAAATAGCACAATTTAGGGGTATCACTAAATACTTCATTATAAACTTCAGTATCTATATTACATATATTATGATCATGACCTAGCTTGACAAAATATTTAAAAAGTTACTAGGAATCTTTCCTGATAATGCGAAAATGTCCCATTTCACCCCGGTCTCCCCTATTGATATTTTCATTCAGTTTGTTTTAATGTACATCTCATCCACTGGCAAAATGAAGTTTCTCCTCTTTCACCTTGTTTTAGAATTTATTCAATAAAACAATGTTTACAAAAAAACACTTAAGTTCATGTATCATTTTTATTGAGACATGCTGTATATGTTCATTTCAGGTTTTCTTTTGTGAATGTGATGTCTGTTAAGGTGTGTGTGTGTTGGTAATCGTCACTGATGTGCGGGTGGTGGTGAGGGTGGAGGGGGGCTGGGGGAGGTGCCAACTGTTAATCACCTTCAACTCTTATAAACAGGGCCTTGTCTGTCTTACCTGAAAACGACACGCCTATTTTGACCCCGCGCGGGAATCCACATACATTGGATGAAGAGACACCTCTACCCCCAATTTTGGGGAAAACACATGCATAAACAAGGGATACTGAGGTACTGCCCCCCCCCCCCCCCCCCCCCGTGACCATTGGACTATTCCAAGCTATTTTGCAGTGGTAACACATGGGACATCAGAGGCAAAATCAAGCATTTTGAACAAATCTTATGGAACCCTACTCCTTTTAGAAAACAAAGAAATACATAAAAGTAAAAAAACAATAAGATGCATGAGAAATTAACTCTAATTCTCTTCTTTTTTTTTCAAAGCAAATATGTTTAAAAAATTGTTCAAGGAGTATTGAAAAAGAAAATATTTAAACTTGATTAGCAAAAATCAGCTTAAATAAGCCAAAAAAATGTTTTATGCATAAATTTACATAAGAAAATAGTATAAGTTAAAATCAATATATAAAATAGTTAGGCAGATTAGGTCATATGCGACATGTGTGACATTTTTTGTTGCTAGATAAGCATGTTCAGGAGAGAGAAATTTATTTTTTCATACTGTTCCCTAAAAAGAATGTACTGGGTGTCCATGTGTTACCAAAATGTCCCATGTGCAACCAAAATTAATTAATGAATTTGTTAATTAGGTAGATCTGACGGAATATGTCATGCTTTATATGTGCCCCCCATGGAAATTAGAACTTTGGAAAAATTTAGCTTAATTCAGCTTTATACTTGCAAGTAAAAATAAAACAAAATTTTCCTGAAAAAGTAACACATGGGACATGCCAAATTTGGAATGTGCCTCATTTGCATATTTAATTAGCTGTTGAAACGAAATTCACAATGAAAGTAATTTCTCCTATAGACTCTCTGTCCCTACACCAATTTGGTCATGACCTTTGAAATCAATTCAAATACTTCAAATTGAGTGAATTTCTGAATGTAACATGTGTTACCATGATTGGTAATTTATGCAAATAATATTCGTCAATTACAGTCTGCATTATACCGATTGCAACTTTTTTGTTTGTTCATTTTATGAAATTTCAATATCTTGGCTTTAAGTTGGTGCCTATATCAACGCATTTGAGCAAAGGTGAAAAATCAGCAACTTGGGAACAAATAGCTTGGACTTGCCCATTTATGCTCTGTCGTAACCTGTTTGATCAAATCTCATCCAAAACAATCCTGTTAGGTACGATTAGTAACTCATTACTTTTGTAATGATAATAATGCAAGTATTTTATATAACACAACTTACTAAGTCGCCTCTATGCGCTTTACGTTTATCATCTGGCTATGACAGGTCCATTTCAAGTTATCTTGAGCATCATCTCAACTTCCCCCTCATTTTCCACCCTTTTATCGTTTTTTCACCATGAAAATTATTGTGGGGGGGGGGGGGGGGGCAAATGTCCCCTTTAGTCGCGCCACTGATTCTACAGTACCCATTGGTTTAACATATGTCAAACTATTATCCTGCAATTTGCAATTGTGATAAATATCTAGCTACCAATTTATTATCGGTTTTTATTTAGTTAGTTATTTAGTTAGTCATTCCACACCCTGAGGGGGTGTGGGGTATGTGCCATTGAGACCTGTAGGCTATATTGTGCGCGTGAAAAAAATATGAGCATTTGTTACCCTTTGAGGACTTCAGGATCTCTAATTGTATAAAAAGTGCAGGGGGGGGGGGGCTAACTTTCAACAAAAAAGAAAATACAATTCATGAAAGAAGAACTCGCCGATTACCCTCCCACCATGGTGTGCATGATTCGCAAGGGGAGAGAGAGCCCCCCCCATTCCGATTGGTCGTGAATGACTGTGAGTTAAATGACATTTTAACACCGATCTTTTACATTTGATAATAGGATTTCTAATTCATCTTGGTAGGTGGGAGAAACCAAGAATTTAAAATCAGAACCAGAACGTCAATGACGTAGCGCTCATCCGGCATCTCGCAACATCAAATATCGTAAATTTCATGTGGTACACTTTTCAACTGGTCAAAAAATAAAAATGTGATGCCCTGGAAGGGACATAAAAATTAATTTAAAAAAAATAGAGTGAAAAAAATATAAATTTGACGCCCCAGAAGGGACATGGGGGAAAAAAAAAAAAAATAAATAAAAAAAAAAAAAAAAAAAAAAATAAAAAAAAAATAAATAAAAAAAATAAAAAAAAAAATAAAAAAAAAAATAAATAAATAAATAAATAATAAAAATAAATAAATAAATAGATAAATAAATAAATAAATAAAAAATTACCATAGTTAATTCATGGAGAAAAATTTCTAAATTCTGTGTAGAAGTTTAGTGTACCAAAGTTAGCTCTACCAGATAAAGCAAACCAAATCAAAATCGGTCGAGAAATGAAGGAGAAGAAGCATTTTTTGTGATTTTTGGAATAAATTTGCATAAATTACCATAATTAATTAATGGAGAAAAATTTCAAAATTCTGTGTAGAAGTTTAGTGTACCAAAGTTAGCTCTACCAGATAAAGCAAACCAAATCAAAATCGGTCAAGAAATGAAGGAGAAGAAGCATTTTTTGTGATTTTTGGAATAAATTTGCATAAATTACCATAATTAATTAATGGAGAAAAATTTCAAAATTCTGTGTAGAAGTTTAGTGTACCAAAGTTAGCTCTACCAGATGAAGCAAACCAAATCAAAATCGGTCAAGAAATGAAGGAGAAGAAGCATTTTTTGTGATTTTTGGAATAAATTTGCATAAATTACCATAATTAATTAATGGAGAAAAATTTCAAAATTCTGTGTAGAAGTTTAGTGTACCAAAGTTAGCTCTACCAGATAAAGCAAACCAAATCAAAATCGGTCAAGAAATGAAGGAGAAGAAGCATTTTTTGTGATTTCGAATAAATTTGCATAAATTAGCATATATAATAAATTTCACGATTCTGTGTAGAAGTTTTAAATCCCCCTCCTAGCCCTATCTTATGAAACAATCAGAATCAAAATCGGTTGAAAAATAACGAAGAAGAAGCATTTTGAAAATTGTGGACGGACGGACGGAAGGACGGAAGGACGGACGGACGGACGGACGGACGGACGACGGACGCAACGGCATGGCATAAGCTCATCGGGCCCTTCGGGCCGGATGAGCTAATAATGCATATTAAATGAACCGGAATTTTAGTTTGATGATGATGATGATGATGATAATGATACTACTACTACTACTACTACTACTACTACTACTACTACTACTACTACTACTAGTACTACTACTACTACTAATAATAATAAAAGTACATGTAATATAATAATGATAATAATAATAATAATAATTATAATAATAATAGTAATAACAATAATCATAATAATAATCATAATGATAG
>JBAMJV010014107.1:0-20534 GCA_037951105.1 Echinarachnius parma
GTGTGAGTGTTTTGCATATAAATACAGTGGAACCTCATTATCACAAAATCTGTTGTAACATAGCAAGGATATTATACATGTCCATCTCCTATGTATGCAATATAACTGTTTTAACAAGGTAAAATCATTGGACACGAGGTGTCCATTATAATGAAGTTTCACTGTAATAATATCTGTAATATTATCCTTTCTCAAAACGAATAATAGGCGCATAACGTGTGATTCATGTATGAATACATGTCTATGCGTATGTGATTGTGTGTAGGCATACATGTATGTATGCATATGTGCAGGTATGTAGGCCTACTGTACAGGCGCGCCGGAAGCAGTTTGGATTGGGGGGGGCAAAACCCGAAGGGGGCTCACGATTTATGTGTTTAGGGCTCATGCCCGACCACACTTACAGGGTTGCAGTGGTGTACCCAGGATTTTTTAAGGGGGGGGGGGTTATTTGTAAAATGTTATTTTGTAAATGAAGTACCTTCAAAATTTCGAGACCGATACCCGTCCTTCAAAGTTGAAAACCTCTCTCAGTGGGGGGGGTAGAAAATTTTCGAAGTCGAGACCAAGTACTTTCAACATTTTCGAGACCGAGACCAAGTACCTTCAAAGTTGAAAACCTCTCTCAGTGGGGGGGGGGGGGGGGGGGGGGTGTCCGTAGAAAATTTTTGAAGCCGAGACCAAGTACTTTCAAAATGTTCGCGACCGAGACCAAGTACCTTCAAAGTTGAAAACCTCTCTCAGGTGGGGGGGGGGGGGGGGGGGGGGTGTCCAATGGAAAATTTTTTGAAGCCGAGACCAAGTACTTTCAAATTTTCGCGACCGACACCGAGTACCTTCAAAGTTGAAAACCTCTCTCAGTGGGGGGGGGGGTGTCCGTAGAAAATTTTCGAAGCCGAGATCAAGTACTTTCAAAATTTTGAATTCAAACAAATTTGGGGTCCAGAACAATTTTAGACGGTCGAGACCGCTTTAAAGTAGTCTCGAGGCAGGCTAAATTTTTAAAAGGGGGGGGGGGGGTTCAAACCCCCCAAAACAGCCATTTTTGGGTCAAGGGGGGTGTTTGAATCCCCAAAACCCCCCCCCTCCCCCTGGGTACGCCTATGCAGGGTTGGCAATCTGGGCATAAAAACATAAACCCTCATGCCACATTTGTATGATCCAACATCAAATTTTATATGGATGAATACTCAGTTTTTAAACGTTAGAATTAACAAGTATTGGCTGATACATTTAATTTGTTCTTTTCCTTTTTCTTTCTTTCTTTCTTTGTTTCTTCCTTTTTTTTGAGGGGGGGGGCTTTTTGGGGGGCAAAAACGCGTTTTGCCCCCCCACTTTTTGGATTGGGGGGGCGGCTGCCCCCCCACTTCCGGCGCCTATGCTACTGTATGTGTGTACATGCATATGTGTGTGTATGTGTTTGGAAATGTATATTTATGTAGGTGTGCATTTGTGTCGCTTTTTTATGGGTTATGTGCATGCATATGTATGTGTGTGAGTGCATGCATCTGTGTATGTTTGCATGTGTATTTATGTATGGGCATGTGCATATATGTATACGCTAAAAATCTGCACGTTAAAGGGGTAGTTTAGTTTGGTATGGCTAAACTAGTAACCAAACCTGGACAGTAACCTTATAGCCTAAACTAATAGTAAACTCCACCATGCTAAAAAATATACAACATTGCAAAATGACTAAGTAAAAGCATGTTATCATTCAAAAAGGGCCATTTTGTACACAAGAGGGCACTTCTGAAATGTCATCAGTTTTAACCATTTTCAATTCAAAATTATGCATGACATGTTTGATTGAAATAATATTTAATTGGAAAAATCATCAACAAATAATTAAAAAACGATTTCGAAGATTTTTGAAAAAGTGCAAGCATTATGTTTTAATTTTTTTTAAAACATCTAATTATTTGGGCCCCAAATAATTATAAGATCAAATCGCCATTTGTTGATATTTCAGCCATATTGATGATAATGATAATGATACAGGTGGTAGAGGTGGTAGAGGTGATAATGATGATGATGTTGAAGGTATAGTGATAAAAATACCAATAAATAAGATGGTGCTAAAAATGATGATGGTTGTAATAATGATTGGTGTGTTGATAATAGTGGTAAGAATGATGTGGTGGTGGTGGCAATGATGATACAATATTTAATGACAAAAATGATGATGCAGACATAGTGTTGGTAGTGATGATCATAATGATGATAATGTTAATGGTAGGGATATAGCAATTATCAATAATGATGAAGATGAAAATTGATGCAACAACAATAATGATGATGGTGGTTGTAAGATTAAACATGATGAATGATAAATACATTATTGATATGAATAAAATGAAATAAAAACAACGATGTGATTGTGCTGGTGATGAGATAATAGTTATTATGTTAATAATGGTAAAAATGATGGTGTAGTGTAATGAGGTGGTAACAATGATGTTGGTGGTAGTAGTGATGATGCAATGACCGATCAGAATAAACTGAATTTGAACAAAAGCTGATGATGGCGGATAGTGGTAATGATCTATAAAAAAAGAAGGTGATGATGATGGCAATGATCAATGATAATGAACATAATGGTTTTGACGACACAGTCAAATGGTGGTTGTGGTGAAGGTGTACATTGATAATATGATTATGGTGATCAAAATACATTAATGGTGATAAGAAAAAGTTATTTCAACAAAAAAGCAGGTGCTAAATTCAGAAGAAAATAAAGTAAAAGTAATAAATATGGTAAAATGATAACACGATAGTGGTGTAGTAATGATGGGATGATGGATATAATGAATTAATAGTGGTGGTGGTATTGAAGAAGGCAATAATCAATACTGCGGAGGATGAAGGTGATGATAACAATGATGATGATGATGAAGATGGTAGTAATGGTAGTGGTGAATTGGTGATGATGATGGCAACCATTACTATCATTTTATAAATATTGTTTTAAATTATTATTGTTTTTTTATTTATTTATTTTTTTTTACATTTTTTTTCTAAAATTTCATTTTTCAATAATGAGGCGCGGAGCGCCGATTCTAGCTGCCGAGGCGCGAAGCGCCGAGGCAGCTAGTACATGTATATAGTACAGTTTCTATCGTAGTTGATTCGATCATGCCAATATGCATTCAGTCATCATTATGTTTATTGTAAATGCTATATGAGTGTTGTACAGATCAGTTATTTTTATGTTCATGTAAAATGCTGACATGACTAAACTCGAGTCCTTGGCTGTTTAATTACCTTGTTTTTCGGCCTCGCTGCGCGGCCTTGTTAGGAAAGTTTGTTCCCCCTTTCTTGCGGCCTGCTCGCTTGTCCTTGCGCTATGTTAGTTATTGTCTTTTGGCCCAGCGTGAGAATTGCTCTCCGTCTTCCGAGATTTGGAAATGCAAATAACCCCGCGTATGCGTAACAGCGAGGTCGCACTCTCCTCTCCGGACGAGAGCGCGTTCCCTAGCAACATGGTCGAGGTCAGAGAATCGCGTGCCGTCCTTACGACTGCCCATGCGCGGAAGCCCGAGTTGCCCTCGTGTAGTCGAGGTCACACTCCGTCCTTCGCTCTGGGTCGACTTGCGAGTCTGTATCGGAGGTCGACTAGCTTGAAGATAAGCCATATAAAAAGCGGAGCGCGATCAAATTGAGCAGTTATTATTGGAGTTCTATTCTAGTTAGTTGCATTTGGAGTTGTTATTGGAGTTCTTGTTTGGAAGTTTATATATGCAGTTCTTACTTTGAGTTCTGAGTTTCACCTTCTGAGTCAGTTCACTCCGGTCTAACTCTAAGTTATGGAGTTAGACCCGATACCCGATCGAGTATAGCACAATGAAGACTAAGCGCGATAGTTAGTTGTATTCCAGTGATTATCGGAGCTGCATTCGGAGTTATTATCGTAGTTCTTATCAGAGTTGACATTCCGAGTTCTAGTTGTTATCAGAGTTGATACACCACCCAGGCTATGGGTCGGTCTGTCGATCGAGGTCAAGTCGTAGATTCATGTTTGAGATGTTGTAGTTTATATTGAATAAAACCAGCCATGAGCTGAAACAATATTACAGGAATACAGTCGTTACAATTGTGCATTATTTCGAGAGCCACGCTACCATGGTCGATAAGTGATTTAGAAACTATACAATATCATCATCATCATCTTCTTCTTCATCCCCCCATTACATTTGTCGATCCGAACCCCGACATTTGGAATAATCTGAAGAAAAAAACAATAGGAAACATAAGGAAACAATTTTGGGGGAAAAAAACAAAGAAATACATAAGGTGTGCCTCCCAGTAACGTTGTTGCGTGACCGCCAATCAGCCCGACCACGCTACGCCACTGAGTTGTATTGTACTCTCCGCTCGTCCTTGAGAACGAAACAAAAATAGTGGTACGCGTAATAGGTTCATTCATCATTCGAACTTTCTGCAAATCATACCGGACATTTATTACATACATACATTAGAGAGATAGAAATGCACAAACAAGAACATACTCAGAACATAATGTGTTCATGTCTTGAATAAAGTTAGAAGAGGTATTACCAATAGACTTCGTATCCTGGATCATATACTGCACTCTCGACTTGTCCTTGTGAACGAGAAAGGGTTTAGACACCTTCATCATTCTAAATTTGTGCCGAACATTCAAGGTGCATTATTATATTAAACATTTGTCATGTTGGATTCGGGCAAGACAAGAATGAACACAAAATATATTTTTTCGAAATAATGAATAACGATGCAGTACAGACATATTTCGAAGAATAGTCAAATAACACAGGATACTAGATTGCGTAATACACTGTCCGACCGTCCTTGTATTATAATCGGACTGAACATTCATTGCGCGTTAGTATATAAAAATGGGATGTGAGGAAAAATGAAACGCACACAAATAAACATAATACAATCATAGCAACATTTCATAAAAGGGTTGGAAGAAAATTGGACGAAGTACTATCGCAATAGTTTGTAAACAAGAACAATCTTCTTCAGTGGCGGATCCAGGGGGGGGGGGGGGGTTAGATACACCCCTGTCCTTGTATATAAACGAAAACAAAAGTAGTGGTACACGTAATAGGTTCATCCATCATTCTTATTTTGTGCAAATCATACCGTACATTAATTGTACATTAGGAATAACGAAGTGCACAAATATAACATACTCAGAACATTGTGCTATACATGTCTTGAAGAAAGTTAGAAAAGGTTGTACCCATATAATTGGTATAATTAATTAAATACTGCTCTCTAAACTTTCATGTTGTAAACGAGTAAATGGTTAGTCAGAAGAATCACTGTCCGCGAGACTTCGTATACCAGATCACTTACTGGACGCTATACGCTCGTCCTTGTAAAGACAAGGAAAGGTTAGACACATTCGTCATTCTAGCTTTTTGCAAATCATAGTGTTCCATTATAGTGCATATAAGATCACCATTGGTTCTGAAGAAGAAGGAAAGCACAGAAATCGAAATGTGTTTTTTGTTAAGAATGCTTACCGTACGTTGTATACCAAAGCAAGTACTGCGCCATCATTACAGCTTTTGGCAATCATATTTAAAATGTATTGCGCATTATATCATCATTTGTTCTGAAGGAGAAAGAAATGCACAAAAATAGAACAAACTTAGAGCAATAAAGCAAATGGTAGAAAAAGTCAGAGTACGTACTTATTACCGCCAGACTGTATATAGTAGGTCAAGTGCTACATGCACTCTGGGCTCGTTATGGTAAACGACGAAAATTGTAAAGTACATTCTAGCTTTGTTTGCAAATTATACAGAACATTCATCATGCGTTGTGATATGTTTTCGCAACATTGATTCTGACAAAAGGAAAAATATTTTGAAAGTGAATGTACTCAAAAAGTGTAATACATATTTGGAAAAGGTCAAACAATGTATTACCAGATAAAGTACTGAACTCACAGCATGTCTCTGAATACGACAGAAGAATCTGGGCAAATGTTACCTACTAGATTTGCGCAAAATAGAACGACCTTACGGTATCAATTTCACCATTGATTCTACCTCAAAACAAAAATCAAACAAACGAAAACAAAACAACGTAGAACTTGTCGGAGCATTGCGTGCATGCTTGGGAAGAAATGTCAGCGGATGCGTGCCACTTGAGTGCGCAGTGGCGTAGCTACGGGGGGGGCACGGGGGGGCACGTGCCCCCCCCCCCCAATCGTTTGGCAAAAAAAAAAAAAAAAAAAAAAAAAATGACGACCCGACATGAAGCCAAATGTGTCTACAATGTATAACATTCATTATTATCACGTTTTATTTAATGTGTGATAATAATCATTATCAACGATAATAACCAAGAACATAACAGTCGTTCCCTAGTACTAGCAATAGCGCACCTATATCAGTTTGAAGAATCCTTCAATATAGCGCCTTATGCAAATTTTCAGTCCCGTGCGCGAGGATCGACGCTCACCGCATTTCAGAAGACATAGAGCGCGTATAGGCCTAACAAACTTCCTAGCATGGTAAATCGTTTATCATACCAAGGGCCCTTTTAGGATCTTGAATCTGCCTCCCGCTTTTATAGATAATTTTGACGCCTTCATGCAGGCTATAAAGGCGCATAGCTGCACTACGTAGTCCTAAATGTCTAGGTAAAGACAAACTTCTTTTACTAATTTCTTCACTCCAATGCACCCGTTCCATTAATTCATGATGCATAATCTAGGCATATTGTTGATGATCATGATTGAAGGAGCACCAGTCATCTTCTCCAGAGTCGATATCTGCATCAGTTGAGCATAGGCCTACTGAAACTAATTCAAGGGACCCGAGCATAGCTGTTTTTTTTAATAGTTTGAAAAGGACTGTAAATCTTAATTTTGCCGCGCGCTTCGCGCGCATATTCTGAAATACTGATATATACAAAATGTATTAGACCTCATCTATCAGTCTATAGCACACTATCATCGGAAAATAAAATAATTTGAAATAATATATCTTTTAGTAAATTCGGTCCATATGCGCTGAATGCAAATAAAATTGGAATATTATGTCCCCCACATTAGAAAGGGGAGGAGATTGTCCCCCTCCTTTGTCATTAAGTATGTTTGGTTCCATACTTATATACTTTATATTACGTGAAATTTCTGTCTTAGGTGTGCACCAAATTAGCACAATTTCAGGCCCCAAAATACGAAAGCTCCCTACTGTGGGAGGGGGACCACCCCCTCCCACACCCTCCCCCATCGGTCGCTTCGCTTCCTCGCAATGTCTCCCCTCCACTTTTGCTAGTTCCATTGAAGCTCAATGCCCTAGACTATATCGATGGCTCTATAGTATACAGGATCACGTGGATCCATCTCACGGGCTTATCTTTCCTCGCTATTACCGTTTTAAAATACGTAACGAGTAGATTCACTATTATATACATTTTAACACCATGATTAAGACAATGATAAAGACAATAATGACCATACTTCTACAGTGATATTTTAAACACCAATTTCAAAAATTTCAAAAAAATTGGGAGGGGGTGAACCCCCTCCCACACCCTCCCCCCAAATAAATGTAGACAAGGCATACGGCGTGAGAGTATTTGAGTCTGGTGTGTGTGTACACGTAGGTTTGATTGTGTGTGTATACTTTATCATGAGGGAAATGATTTCTTTAATTCAGTATTATCAAATTTACTTCCAAGGTATGCACCAAATTGCATTTTTCAAAGTAAAAAATTGCAAAAAGCTCCCTACCGTGGGAGGGGGGACACCCCCCTCCCACACCCTCCCCCCCCCCCCTCGGGCGCTACGCGCCCTCGTGCTTGGTCGCTCCGCTCCCTCGCAGCTGTGCCCCCCCAATCACTTGACCCTCGCTACGCCACTGTGAGTGCGTACATTGTCTAAAGAATGCGAGAAAAGGTTGAGCAAATTTGTCGCTCCGCATATAGTCTAGCCTGTTATAGATCATGCCGAACATTGTGCCCTCCATTTTAACATTGATTTGAACATGAAAAAAAAAAAACAAAGATCAAAAGCGCATGCAGTCAGTAGATTGCGGTTCATGTTTCGAAGAAACGTCACACGAACGCTCATATTCACTTGACTTTGTATAAAAGGAGATTGAGTAATGGGGTCTCCGCCCGTATATATTTGTTGACGCCAAAAAAGGTTGAGCAAATGTATCAGCCCACTTTCTGTAAATAGTACTCTATAACTGCGCATTCCACTGTACATTACGGAATCAATTTAACATTGATTTTGACAAGGAAACGCATCCGATAGATAGTGAAGCCAGTCCACTGTCGTAGAGTTGTTTAAAGGGACATTGTCCAAATCCTCAGAATCCAATTTCTAGCGGTTCCCTCATACCTTGTTGTATTGGTATTAACAATAAAATCATGGGACAGGTTTCGGTTTTTCAAATTTCCCTTTCGTTACAAAGATATGTACGATTGAAGTGTTCAGATAATAAAATATCCGTTAGATTTTTTAAACGTGTATAAAGTGAGTGCAGTGAGTTAGTGAATATCATTTTGCATTTTTGCTCATTACTCGGCCATGCAACGTCCATTTGACTTGAAATTTTCACACAATACCCTGTGGACATATCAATATAACAGCAATATACATGACATCAACTATTCATCACTTTTTGCACAAGTCAACAAAGTTACTAGATCCCTTTAACGAAATGTCAGAGGAAAAGTGTTTACCACTTAACTTTGCATTCTTGTAGTGGAGATGAGCATATTATATGAATAAATGTGCACATTTGTCACTCTACCTTTTGCCTAATCATACTAAACATTATACTCCACATTTTAAAGGGATAGTTGAGTACTGGTATCAAAGAGAGTACAGTTTTGGTCAAACTGAATTTTAGTAACCAAAACCTGCACCATTACATTACAAACTAATAGTTATAACTCCAACATACCCGAAATGAATACAAAATTACAAATGACTAAGTAAAAGCCTGTATCATTCAAAAAGAGCCGTTAAAACTCAAGAAGGCACTCTCTTAACACGTATCGGTTTCAACCATTTTAAATAAAATCGTATGCATGTGATGTTTTGTTGAAATAGTGATTAGATAGAGAGATAATCAACAACTATTTTCAAACCTCTTTTGTACATTTTGAAAAGAGGAAGCATTAAAAAAAAATTAACGGATGGTTCAAAATTATAGAATAATTGTGGGGCCCCACAATTATTAAAAATGGTTATGTTTATGGATATTTCAGCCATTCTGAACCGTTGTTGATCAAATAAAGTTTATTCTGTCATTAAAATTGTATGGTCTTTCGAATTTAACACTCAGTTTGTCATTATCTCACCAACAAAACTACTTTGTGTAGCGCCCTCTATACCAAAACTCAAATATCCCTTTAACATTTTTTCCGGGAAAGAAAACAAAAACATAAGAGAGATCCAATTCAGAACATTGTATTACATTGTTTTCTTCAGAGGAATGTTTGCCAGTGAATTTGAATTGTTTTGCATGTAGCACGTTTTATGGGAAAAGGTTGAGAAAATACTCCCGAGATAAAAACAAAACAAAACAACAACACCCGTTTAAAAAGGTCCTAGACATTGTCATGATTGTAGTACATTTTGTTTTAGAAATGTAGCACATTATATGAAAACATGTTGTGAACTCTCTATTATTCTGAGTATTGTTTGAGAGAGAGAGAAAACTTAACAACAAAGACAAAACAAGTGGGAATTTAGCCAGAACATTGCAGACCATTTATCAAAGAAAGGTTTATAGCGGGAATGTGTGTGTATATGGAATATTGGGTCCGACGAAAGATCAAGCATCATTGTACTTTTGAGGGAGAACGTGTTCACAAACAACAAATTTTCATCCCTAAAGAATCATGACTAATGGCAAGCCCTTTGTGTAAAAACTAGATACACTCTGTTTTCTCATATAAACTCAGTTTTTCTCAGATAAACTCAGTTTATCTCCAGATAAACACAGTTTATCAGAAAAACTCAGTTTATCATCTGGTGATATCTGGTGATAAACTGAGTTTATCTGAGAAAAACAGGGTTTATCTAGTTGTTACGCAAAGGGCTTGCCATATAAACACATTATCAGACAAACTCAGTTTATCAACTGATAAACTGAGTTTTCTGATAAACTGTGTTTATCTGGAGATTAACTGAGTTTATCTGAGAAAAACATTTTATCTAGTTTTTACACAAAGGGCTTGCCATAGGAATTTTTAATGAGAAGCTGATTCTATAGTCAGCTGCTGATTCTTTAGTCATGATTAAGGGCTGAAAATTTTGTGTGTGAACACGGGGCTATACTTATAGTCAAAACATTGTGGTACATTGTTTCATTGCTATTATAGGCTTATTAGGCGGGGACTGGGGACTGGGGGCTGGGGGCTGCAGCCCCCCCCCCCCCCCCCCCTCTCTCTCTCTCTGGAGTTTTGAAAACGGCCATATTCGGGCAAAACGAACCTGAAATTCGGGCAAATCATGTCATATTTGTGAAAAATCATGTCATATTCGGTCCAAATCGTGTCATATTCGGTATAATCAATGTCATATTCGGGCAAAGCGATGTCATATTCGGGCAAAATGGTGGTTTGTTGGACTAAACAATTGAAAACATGTAATTTACGTGCATCAAATATGAGGATTTTTATTTGTTTTTGCTTGTCAGGTGAAAATTCGGGCAAAAGACCTCATCCCCCTTGAGAAGAACGTGCCCCTACGCCCATGATTGCTATGTTAGAATAATATTTGCTTTTTGACACTGAAACGTGTACTTGATGTGGCACATTATACGACAAAATGTTGGGGACATTTTGTCACTCTAGATTTCCGCTGAATTTTTGTTTCAATTCAATAATATCGAATAATACAGAAAATAAAAAATAAAAAAAATAACGACAATGCCATTTCAAGGGGAAAATGTAGCCAGAATACTGCGGAACATGTTATGAAGAAAGGTAAGAGAAATGTACATAATATCACTTGATTTGTTTGCTTGCATTTAATATCGATCTGAAAATGAAGAGCTCAGTTCCAAAAGGCGCTAAATCCACTTTCCGTACAAATTGAGTTAACGATATATCTACATTTATAAGCTACGTAGCTATCTAGGAATCCACAATTTTACGACAAATTACTCACTCAAAATCAAAATATAAAAAGTTAAATTTTCATATTTCCATAGGCACGTGTACAAAATTGGGCAAAGAAACCTGTTTTCCTCGAAAGTATAAAAAGTGGGTATAGCGCCTTTTGGAAGAAAGCAGGATATACGCCGATGAAAGGTCGAGTAAATTCGTCTTGCTATAGCTTTCCGCAAAAAAAAAATCGTATTATGATTCATATTTTCAACATTGATTCCGAGTAAAAAAATACAATCAGCAAATCTTTATTTTGAGAGAGGATCAGTAAAGTACTTACACTGCGGTCCTAAATCATTTTATTCAAAGGTCAGCAAGAGATGGCCCATTCTAGTGAGACTATATAGTTTGTCCAAATCCTCAAAAATAACATGGATCTCTAGCGGTTCTCACATACCTATTTGTGTTTGTGTTACCAATAGAAGCATGGAGCAGCTTTCTGGTTTGCAAAATTTCTCCTCCATTATTAACATATATATGATTGAAGTGTTCGGATTTCTTAAATTTCTATTGAATAATTGTAACTGTACACAAAGTCAGTGCAACAAGTTAGTGAATATCAATTAGCATTTTCGCACATTACTCGGTCATACGACATTAATTGACGTGTGAATTCTCACACAACACTCAGTGGATATATCAGATCACAGAAATACACATCTTATCAACCATT
Source organism: Echinarachnius parma (assembly GCA_037951105.1). Taxonomy (NCBI): domain Eukaryota; kingdom Metazoa; phylum Echinodermata; class Echinoidea; order Clypeasteroida; family Echinarachniidae; genus Echinarachnius; species Echinarachnius parma. The sequence goes on from JBAMJV010014107.1 coordinate 11,813, forward strand.
TGCCAGTTTGTGCACATGTTAACAGAGCTACTAGATCCCTTTAAAATGCACTTCGTTCAACTGGCATACAGATGTGTCAAACGTGACAGATACGCCTTGTCATGAAAATAATGACGGATGCGTTTCAAAAGCCTTTCAAGTACGTACCTAGTTTGAATACCAATTACAATTCCAGACAGTCCCTTCAGAGAAAGGGGGTATCCCCTACACATGTTGAGATGTTCGTCATTGATCTCTCCATCTAAGTTATACATAATTATTTAATATATTTTCCAGAGTTGACATTTGAAGTTGGATTGAAGTGTTTCATAAGTAAGTAAAAGGACATCTTTATGGACAATCCAGTCCAAACCTGCGTCAACATAAATTGATATGCGCATATCCAATACACAGTCGGACATCGATAGTTTTACTTTGCCCTTTTACTTTGCAATGTTGGACATTAATTCGATACAAAATATCAAATCTAAGTGCATGCACTAACAAGACTGTGTAATGCTAATCCCCAGCATGTTAAGTGCAAAGTTAACCTTCGAATTCAATTCCTAAGCCTTTCGAACGCTAAACCTACTCCCTGTTAGATTCTGCAATCCCCATAGAGTTTTAAACAAGGGTTCACTAGGTTCCCGTAGGCAATGGGTTAAGGTAAAAGTACCCTTCATGTAAGTACATTATGTAAACTACATTTTGTTGTGCAATTTTGCACGATCGGCACTGGACAGCTAGTACGGTGACGTTTCGATAGCGAGATCAGAGAGAGCATACGGATGGGGGTTGTGCTGGTGTAAGAGAGGGGTTGGGTGGGGGGGGGGGGGGGGGGGGGGCTGGGGTCACATCCCTTATGCCACATCCCCCTCCCTCAAAGTAACGTTACTGGGTTAACATTGACCTAGAATATGTCGTACCTTTTGTACATACTATGTTAAATAATGGATCTACTAGGCAGTAATTTGTATATGCTTAGAATAAATGCAAATTCATGAACCTATAGATAAACTTAATATTAAACAATCATGTTTCAACTTATAAATAACTGTGTACTGAAATGTAACTTTATGGACAAACATCTGCTCTCAAACCTGACGGCAAAACAGACAACCTAATACAGCATACAACATTGTAATAAAGTTATAAGAAGTATTGTTCTTTGAACAGTAGTTGGTACAATACAAAGAAAAACATTTAGTACAAAGCCGAATAAACGGTCTTGAATGTAACCCTTGCCCACGGAAACGTGATGGGATAACTCCGAAGTATGTGACAATTTGAGAATCCTGAATGGATCGGGTTATTATTGGAAGGAAACTATTAACTCTATGAAGGAAAACAAATTAAAACAAATAGTATGATCATCTTTGAACATGAACAACATTAGCGTTTATGATGCAATAGTGTATTATCATGACTAAAAAAATGACGACTGATGTATACTCCGCAAAAAAGAAACTGGACACTTGTATAAGACCAAATATTTGATATTCATTTACGATAAAATATATGATATTGTATATCAAATTAAAGGTAAACGACCCTCTTCAATATTGACATAAAATCCAGATGAAATCATTCATGCATGACTTGTCACGGTCAATTACCACAGCAAGGTCTGTTTTCAAAAATAGCAAAAATGGAACATCCACTCAACCATATAAATGTTGTAAAGCATAATCTAAAACGCTATATTCATGACATGGCATTATGTCATTATGACAATTTGTCTTCATTTATACTTTGTATTGAGATGAAGATAGAAAAGGTCACATTTGTAATAAAACAAAATATGCCGCATATTTTGTTTTATTACAAATGTGACCTTTTCTATCTTCATCTCAATACAAAGTATAAATGAAGACAAATTGTGAACGTTGTAGGTTTTATTTTCATCAAAAAGTAACAAAATGAAGAATTCCATGGCAAAGGTTTATTAGTCGAAACCACAGTTTGTGCCCTTATTTCAGCATGAAAATGGTATAAATTCTTCTCAAGAATTCTATCGTTGTCCAAAGATCTTCAAAACCTGATGTCACCCTTGGTTAAACAGTTGGGCAGTCTTTAACATGACATTTCTCTAGGTAACTATGGTTAAAATTGCAGGGGACACATTAAACAGACAAGCTTCATGCCTCTAATACAGACCAGTATGATGATGCTCTCATAACCTGAACCTGTTTTATTGACAAATTTGTATTTTCAGAGTTTGTTCATAACAATTAAGTTAAATAATGTCATAATTTACTTGCCCCGCACATCTTGTTTTGAGTGAAACGCTTACCATCATCCTTATCATTTCAGTCGAATGGTGTGGTCCTGCATTGTTTTTGCTATTTTTGAAAACAGACCTCGCTATTGTTAATTGACCATGGCATTTCATGCATGAACGATTACACCTTTAATTTATACCCCGCATGTAGAGGACTAAATCCCCTTTAATTTGATATATGATAATCTACACTTTATCGTACATTAATATGAAATATGTCAACTTATACAAGTGTCCAGTTTCTTTTTTTGCGGAGTATATATAAACTACAAGCTTCTCGCTACTTCGCATACAAAACTAGTAATGGGCCATTTAGTTACACACAGTCACTGCACGTAATGGAAAATCGGTAACTGTACCTTGTACACCATCCTATGAAAATATTGTTGAAAAAGGTTTCTCACCTTATGTACAGAACGAGCTCAAATAAAGTATGGTACAAGTAATGAAAATGAGCTAAGTCTCGAAAACTAGCGAGGAATGAGGGTATAATGATGGATTAGAGTCCCTAGAGTAAACGAATCGGTGTCAATTACACGTTTATAATGCGTCTGCCATTGGCTATCAGTCGGTAGAGGATCTTGTTCAGCTGCTGCAGGATCATATCCACCACGCTGTATAAGCCATGCGAATCCCGATTAGTCACACGAGTGGCGGAGCGTAGGGTATTTAATGGCGTTGCACGGTGGGTTGGGGTGGGGGCACTCTATGCACTTCGTCTTGTTTTAGTTTTTCCGCATGTTCTAGTCATGTTATGTCAAATTATTCGGTAGAACTGTTAATGGAGATGGGCTCATGCTGTGTATTTATCTATCGTTGGGGGGGGGGGGGGGGGGGGCACGTGAATGATATAGTGGGACACGCTCTATGCATTTTATAATGTTTGAAATATCTTCCCGTATGTTTTGTATTGTTATGTCAAATTATTCGGTAGTTACGTTATTGGAGAAGGGCTCATTCTGTGTTTGTATTTATCGTCTCCCTATTTCTGTGATCTGATGTGGTTTAGTTTTTGGGGGCACGAGCGCAAAGATTGTAATGTAAAAGAAGAACTTCTTTGCAAAGCTCACGAGCATCACATGGATTCGATTCGAAATCCGACTTACTGAAAATGATATTTGCCATCTCAAAGGCAAACAAATCTTCTAAACAAAGTCAAGGCTACATGGTTATGTGAGCAAAAGAAACGTGTACTCTATGTGTTAATTTATTCACAGATTAAGTTTTTCTATATGATTTTATTACACTTATTTAGTAGGGAACATATCCTGTATTCCCTTTAAACACCAAGAAAACATGCTTAATGGAAAGTTAAAGTTAAAGTCTTTCCCGTACCAATGTTGGCACATAAGGCGGCGCCTATCTCCGTTTCAATAGCCCTAGGCCACACGTCTACTAAATGTAGCGAAAGTTACAGAAGGGGGCTAGTCCTCTGGTAACTCGTGTGATTAACTTTCCCTTCTCCATTCTATAAATGCCGAGTGTCTGGCTAGAAGGCAGAAGGTACCATTTTTAAAGTCTTTGGTATGACCCGGTCTGGGTTCGAACCCGGGACCTCCCGTGCATGAGGCGGACACTCTAACCGCTAAGCCACCATGCTCGGTCAATGCTTAATGGAAAGGAGAAAGTAATTTCGAAGCTATGATATAGATATCACACTGCTCCAAACGATAATCCGACTTACTGAAGTTTAATTTCGCCTACAGTCTCGGAGAAAAATCAAAGATATTTTATTTCAAATGATATGGGTTCTATAAAGTGAGTATAATGACCGTATAAAAAGGGAATCTCGTTTCACGCAAGTTATCGAACTGAATACGCATGTAATTATGTTGTCATTTAAATTGTAAAATTAAACAGAATTATTAAATGCATCTGTTTTAATGAAGAAAAAAAGTGTTTATTTTTTTTTAATGAATAATAGCCTTCCGTAATCATGGTAATACCTGCTTTCGAATATTTATCGCAAAAGAAGAAACTATAAGTTAAGTAATGCACGGCCATATACTGTAGTATTCAATGGGATCATGAAAACAAGTATTACTTTGTTCATAATGGCAAATAAGTATGTATTAATCAACACTCTGACCGATATACCTAACCGCTAACTCTAAACTATGTATATATGAAGACGGGTTACCCATAATATATAATCATGTCTAAACATAGTTAGGAAAATTTCATTCTTAACGGGGGCAAATACAAATAAAGGCACAGTCCCATACTGACGATTTTCACGGAGAATCGCAACGATTTAACGTTCGTCGAGAAATTCGCTTAGGTCGTGTTGCATCGTATTACATCGTATCGGTTCTTCCCCAAAACCAGGGACGTAGATCTGTCATTGATACCCATTCAACTGGGGTGATGATCTATTCATCCATCCCTCCTGATGAATAGGTATTACGTAAGTCGCTACGCCCATGCCCAAAACCGTGGTTAAATCGAGTCGATTCGTTCTAGTAAATCGTTGCGAGTCGTTGTGAGTCGCCGTGAAAATCGTCAGTATGGGACTGGGCCTTAAATACAATGTTGACCGTCTGCAGCCAATGGCAATGATAATTGATATTGATGGGTTAGCCATTCATATCCACATTAATCATTGGCTACCCGAACCGCCTTATCGAGTTTTCCCCGGGAAGTTAAATTTAATGTCTTTCCCGTGCCAATGTTGGCACATAAGGCGGCGCCTATCTCCGATTCATTAGCCCTATAGGCCACACGTCTACTAAATGTAGCGATAGTTACAGAAGGGGACCAGTCCTCTGGTAACTCGTGTGATTAACTTTCCCTTCTCCATTCTATAAATGCCGAGCGCCTGCCTAGAAGGCAGAATGTACCATTTTTTAAGTCTTTGGTATGACCCAGTCTGGGTTCGAACCCGGGACCTCCCGTGCATGAGGCGGACACTCTAACCGCTAAGCCACCATGCTCGGGAAGAGATACATAAAACATACAGAACAACTTGTCAGTGGTAGTCATCCTTGACATCGACGTATGGTGCTGCGACAAAGAAGAATTTTTGAAAACCTTCACCCATTAACTTAAATATTCGCTGTAAAGGGCCGGTCATACTTGCGGTAGTGGACGTAGTTGAACGTAGAGGTGGCTAACGTTGTTGATCGTAGTTGAACGAAGTTGAAGGTAGTTGAACGTACTAGCATCCGTATAGTACCGTAGTTGTCCGTGATGCTAACTTGGTATTAACTTGGGAGAGCTGTGATCTTCGATTTAATTTTTGAACATGTTCAAAAGAGCGGTACGTTAAAGGCATCAGTAGTAATAACGTACTAAACCGAAGTTTAACGTAGTCTAACGTAGTCTAACGAATTCTAGCGTAGTCTAACGTACTTCGTTACGTACTTAAATGTACTCTAGCGTACTCTAACGTACTTTACCGTGTACAAAACCAGCATCGACAGTCTTGATCCAGAGATGTTTGAGCCAAAAAATAGACAAATTTCACAGAACTGCTATGTTTGAAAAACAAGCGCACAATGGCCGTACCACACCACCGGCTGCCTGTTATACTCCGTGCGGGGTTGCTATTTACCGTAGATTGACGTTCTTTAGCGTAGTCCAGCGTAGTGGCTACCGCAGTAGCTCGTACTCAAGCGTAGTCAGACGTACCACTCCGTACCTATCCGTGAGCAAGCTGTACCCACATTAGCGTAGTCTAGCGTAGTTTAATGTACTTAAACGTACTTATCCGTAACCTTCCGTGGCCAACCACCGTACCGTAACGTAATTCAACGTAGTTCCACGTTGTTCAACTTAGTTTAACCTAGTTTAACGTACTTACACCACGTCTGACCCACATTAAATTACCCTACGGATCATGTGAATTAATAACATATCGTAACCCATCTGTAAATGTGAAGAGTTGACATAAACTTCCTTGAAAGTTACTTTTTTAGCAAGCGAAATGTTAGAAACAGCCTAATTGGACGCACGATAATAATCATTCATACATGAAAAGCACGCGAAAAGCTGCTGCGCCAGTATGATATTACAAAGCGTGTAGTCACGAAAATATACTGCTTATTGCCTGCATTCCAGGTTAAGATGTTGCTATTACATAATAATTGTTCATACTATTTAAACATTAAATCGATAGGACCAATATACATGCTTTCCGAAACTTTTCCGTAACAATACTGCGTAAAGAGCCGGTCACATTTACGGTAGTGGACGTATTTGAACGTAGTGGAGGCTAACGTAGTTGAGCGTAGTTGAAGGTAGTTGAAGGTAGTTGAACGTCCCTGCATCCGTACCGTACCGTAGTTGTCCGTGATGCTAACTTGGTATTAACTCGGGGGAGCCGTGATCTTCGATTTAATTTGGGAACATGTTCAAAAGAGCGGTACGTTAAAGGCATCCGTGATACTAACGTACTAAACCGAAGTAGTCTAACGTTGTATAACGTAGTCCAACGTAGTCTAACGTACTTCTTAACGTACTCAAACGTACCCTAGCGTACTCTAACGTACTTTACCGTGCACAAAACCAGCATCAGCACTCCGCCGGCTGTTATACTCCTTGCGGAGTTGCTAAATATACCGTAGTTTGACGTTCTTTAGCGTAGTCTGGCGTAGTCTAGCGTAGTCTAGCGTAGTGGCTACTGTACTCTACCGTACTCAAGCGTAGTCAGACGTACCACTCCGTACCTGTCCGTGAGCAAGTTGCACCCATATTAGCATAGTCTAGAAGTCTAGAATATCGTACTTGAACGTACTTATACGTACTTATGTGGCTCACCACCGTACCTTAACGTAGTTTAACCTAGTTTAACGTACTTACACCACGTCTGACCCACGTTAAGTTACCCTACGGATCACTACGTCCACTACCGGAAATGTGACCGGCCCTTAAATCTAGCGTAAAACGTTGAAGATGCAATGTGTATGGCATGAACTTGGGACGCATAATTATGCTAACAGGGCTGGGGCGACAGGTCTCGACCTGGAAGCGATATGACATGGCTACCCATGGATGCAACTTCCCAAGTTATGCGTGGGGATGCAATAGGCCATCAACACATGCGTAACTGTTGATAGTTTGTGCTATTAAGAACATTATACTTCGCCTTTCGCATCGTGCGCAATGTGTTCCCAAGATGGCACCGTGCGTCTGATTTAGGAATTTAAACTTTAAACTTTATAGTTTGACAAGCGTAGGAATGTCACGCCGCGTTTCGACGCTAGTTTGGTGCGCACTACACCTTTAAGATTGGCTTTAAAAGTGAATGGATTAATTCCTTCCTCGCATCCATCATGAGCTTTCCGATTCGTCTCGTCTTGTTATCACTGGCGAGACAGCAACACGTCTTCTGTCGGTCATCCTTGACCTCGCCGTCAAATCCACTTTAGTATCACCGCGTTCACACCTACACGGAGTGTCTGGATCACCCTCTTAAAGTCAGGTTCAGATATGACAGTCAGGGGTCAAACGAAGTGCTTTGTGGACAGACACTGCTAGATTAGCGTTCAAAGTATACCTTGGACATTGGGGTCTGCCATGGATACATGCAGGGTAAGATGAGTTACCACTGAACAAACTACTCATGTAGTGCTGATCACACCCAACGGGAACAGTGTGCACGCACTATCCGAAACAGAAATAATCTACCCTGACTTGACGTATGTACTTCTGTGTGAAGGGCATTTCATCGGGAGGATGAGGGGGGGGGGGGGGGGGTCACATCCCCTAAGTGCCCCTCACAGAAAGTCATACTTGAGGGTTTGAATGTGTTTCCTAGACGCCTGACGAAAATACAATGCCCTCTGAATTTGGAAAGTCCTAGCTACCCCACCTTTCAGAGTGTAAATAGAGTATAAGGTGAACGTGCCCCCGAAATAATTTGATCATCGACCAGTGATGACAAGACGTGTGCTTATACGAAAATGACGTCAGCTCAAAACTCCTTCTTTTTATAACTTGATCGATAAATGCTTATGACGTCTTAGAGCCAAACAGTGACCAGTTCAAGCACATCATATAAAGATTATCATGCGTGGGGATACTACAACGCAGATCGGCATTTTGAACTTTATCTAGGCTACTTTGTGCGCACTGCACAACACAAATCCAATGTGTAGCTCACGCTGTGCGCAATGCGTACGCAAGATGGCACCGCCCTTCTGATTAACGAATCCGATCCATACTTTAAAGGTAAAGGCCAGTTTTGGAAACGCCCCCCTCTCAAAAAAATGAAATGGAAGCTCTTATTACCAATAATGTGAAAGAATGTAATTGTACTAATATAGGATTATCCAAATTTGGCCAAGAAACCGCCTACTAATTGATATATTTGCAAAATTATAACTTGATCTGTTGCAGATAGAGATCGCCAACTCCGGAATCGCCCATACGCTACGTACAATGACCACGTGCGAGTACACGAGGTGTACGTTTTTACGGGCTTGTCCCCAGCTTGTCGATATCTCCCCCAGCGCTAGCGGC
>JBAMJV010014108.1:0-10271 GCA_037951105.1 Echinarachnius parma
TTAATCACAATTTCCCCCTTTCCATAATAAACAAAGTTGTTCACCATGATGCAGTACATTATACTCACTAGCAATTTACCCGTCACCAGATCTTTGAGTGAGATATATTATATGTTGTGTTCTTGTAACTCATTATTTTTTGTATCTGTCCTGTAGAAAAACATTATTTTGGTGGATTCTCTGTTTGTATGGTTATAATATACGTTATGGGATTTTATCAGCGTATTATTACAAATTTGGTCAGCAGTTCGTCAAGTTAGGCATCCAATCATTATATACGTACCGTATAACATATCAATAATAGCAATGGGCACCATGCTGTAGGCAGTGAGGGAGGGAGGGAGGGGGCAGTGTGAGTAAGTGATGGGTGTAGTGGGTACCTACTGGACATGATTATAATTAGTAGTAGTAGTAGTAGTAGTAGTGGTAGTAGTAGTGGTAGTAGTAGTGGTAGTAGTAGTGGTAGTAGTAGTGGTAGTGGTAGTGGTAGTGGTAGTGGAAGTGGTAGTGGTAGTGGTAGTGGTAGTGGTAGTGGTAGTGGTAGTGGTAGTGGTAGTGGTAGTGGTAGTGGTAGTGGTAGTGGTAGTAGTAGTAAGAAGAGGGGGGGGGGGGGGTTGAACCCCCCACCCCCCAGTGCGTCAGTCAATCCACGCTGCGCCATCCTATTGAATGCAAAAATGAGATAAACATTATAGCTCCCCGGCATATAGAACATCGGCATATAAAACAAAAATGCACGATCAGATCGAAATTATTTCAGTCAGTCACTCATGCAGGTGCAGAAATGCAGCTACCCTTTTTTTTCCAGACATCACAAAAAGAACGATTTAATTGTCTTGCTACTTCTTAATTCTGTTCACAGAGTTAGAAATTAACACTCGTTTTGCAGTGTGAACTACCGGTATTATAATACAGTGAATTATACTTGGACGTCGCACAACACAGTACACTACACGAAAATGTACTGTTGGGACTGCCACTGTCTCGCAGGCTCGTAATCGACACTGTCGGGGATTTTTCCCGACATAACCCTGTAAAAAAAGTTTTATAAATGTATGATTCATCATATATTTAAGTTTCGGTTTTGCCCACGGGTGATAAATAATGAAATTTTATAATTTTCTGAAGCTTAAAGTCATACCTGTAAAGTGTCCAAATCCACGAAAATTACTTGGAGCTTCCTCGTTTCTCTTCTACCGTGTTGTTTAGCTTATGGTAAAAGAAGAATAAAATAGGGTTTGATTTTTTCAAATGTCCCTTTAGTATGAAGATAATTATCATTTAAATCTTTTATTTCAATCACGTTGATTAACGCTTTTGATAAAAAGTACAATTGTCCTAGCTGAGAACGTCCGCATGCAGCATGCGTGAGAACATTCCGGAGATTGAACTTTGAGCCGAGCGAGTGCAAATTCCATGAATTCTGTACTACGTGTGTAAACATACATGCCATGGGTGCGAATTATCTCAAACGGATCATTCATTACTGCGACAAATGTATGGCAGACCATCAGTATTCGGTGATAAAATATGAACTCAATATTCGTTTTTTTCACTAGGTAAACAGTGTTCGTTTTCTTTCAAACTTTCACAAATCTTTCAATTGTATTTTACAATGATATTGATATAGGATTGAAGTCTCAAATGTCATTTTGTGCAATATCTGACACTTTACAGGTATGACTTTAAAATATTATTTTTTCCGGTATGGATCATGCCTATTTTTCAATATTTTCCCACATTATTTTGTTTAAATATTATATTTATCAGTAAAAAATAGGTTATTCTTCTTTCATTTGGTATATGAAATATTAATTTTGGTATGGTTTCAAGAGAGATACGGCAGTTTTTCCAAGGCACTTCAATAGCGGTCAACTCGTAAACAACAATGAGGTGCTCCAGACGAAAGCTTATCGGCTTGGTACGAACCCCGGGGGGGGGGGGGGGGGGGTACTCACGTATATTGGGTATACGGGGATGTGCCGCTCGGAAGGGGTGACTTTTTCAAGAAAGGTCCTTAGACATGGGTCCCCTTTTCATCAAAAAAATCCTTAGACATGGGTCCCCTTTTTCAAATTTCCCCTTTTTTATACGGGATTTTTGGGTTTGCCGATGTGAAAACAAATTTCCAAGCTCGCTACGCTCGCTAACTTAAAACCACAAAATTTGCGGGAAATACGCCAAAACACATGCCCCGCAGCGGGAAATACGCCCAAAACATGCGCCGCAGGCGAAAAAAAATCCTTAGACATGGGTCCCCTTTTCGCAAAAGGACCCTTAGATGTGGGTATGGGTTTGGAGGTCTCAACCGCACACCCCCGTCCTACTATAATCTGAGTACCCCCCCCCCCCCCCCCCCCCCCGGGGTACGAACAGTCATGTTCACGTCACGTTCACGTCACGTTCAGGTTCTGTACCTTTTGTGAAACAGGTCACCCAAATCTACGAACAGTCACGTTCACGTCACGTTCAGGTGCTGTACCTTTTGTGAAACAGGTCACCCAAATCTACGAAGTGTAGGGTAACGTGACCCAACAATTTGTTTACCTGCTATATGCAATCTACGAAAGCTCACGTAAATTGCCACTTGCGTTTTAAAAAATAACGTAAATTGTCATTGAGAAGAGACTAATGGCAAAATAGCTGGTTCGGGCCGAAGATGTCGTATAGATTATGTGAAATGAATGAATGAATGAAAATGTACCATTCATAGGCGTACCCATGGGGCGGGTTGGGGGGGGGGGGGTGTACCCCAAAAATACTGTTTTGGCTGTTTTTAATTCACTCCAAATATCTACAGCTAACCCCCCCCCCCCCCTCTCAAAGAAATTTGGCTGACGAAATAACCCCCTCTTCTTTCCCTTTGAAAAAAAAAACATGTGTGCGGCCACTGCTACCATTACTCAGTGTACTAATGATGCAGCTAATGCTAGTGAAACTAATACAATGAAATGTACAAATATATAATGTACAATAAAATATCAAATTATATAATAAAGTATCGTGTATGGTGTAAGGAAAAGCGCATACACTTATCAAAGGATGATAATGACACAGCTAGACAAATGCATGCACACCCAGACACAATGGTAGCTAGTTATACCCTCCCATACACGCAAATTATACGTACACAAAAAACAAACATGTAATAAAAACAACACGAAATGAAAAATCACTAGCGAACCCACGATATTTTCAAGGGGGTTTTATGTTGGTCCAGGACCAGTCCCAAAATGTTGAACCTAGACCAGGACCAAGTAGTTGAACAAAAAAATCCTGTCAGCGGTGGGGGGGGGGGGGGGTAGGTTTATTCGTAATATTTTTTCGAAGCCTAGATCAGGACCGGTTCAAACAGGACCAGGACCTAGCGGTTCATAAAATCCTGTCAGCGGGGGGGGGGGGGGGGGGGGGGGTAGTCGTAATCGCCGCGCCTTGCACAGGTACGTTATTGCGTGCATGCATATATATAGTGATCTGATGCGTCGCGACGATATCGACGAGATTCGAGAGCGAGGCCGAGGCACAGTTTGACGATGCGGCGATCGAGTAAATTGCAAGCTAGGCGCCGGATATTTTCGATGATACAAAGTGAGAATGTGAGTATAGTTTGGTATATCATTATACTTTTCCAGCTGTTACGAGGACATGCTATATGCCCAAGCCCACGGCTCGACACGGCTATGGCCCAAAGCCTGGCAGGACTTCGTAATCAAGGCTATTTTATGCACTAGATATCTGCCTTTTCATTATTGACGGCAGCCAGTGAATTCCAGAGTGCAGTGGCAGTGCTAGCTTGCATGCTATGTTGGCCTAGGCCCTAGGTAGGCCGGCTATGCAGTGGCAATCTTTGCACATGGCTCATGCAGCCATACCGTGTCGAGCCTTGGGCTTGGGCATATGGCATGTCCTCGTAACAGCTAGAAAAGAATAATGATATACCAAACTATACTCACATTCTCACTTTGTATCATCGAAAATATCCGGCGCCTAGCCATTTACTCGATCGCCGCGTCGTCAAACTGTGCCTCGGCCTCGCTCTCGAATCTCGTCGATATCGTCGCGACGCATCAGATCACTTACATACAATTTTGTGTGCGCTGCGACAAATCCTTAAACACGCAATCCCCATAGGAATTCACTCGCACAAAAAGGAAAAGTAGTGTCGTCGAGAATATTCTGGATGACGTCATTACTAGTCTTAGTAACAAGCGCTTTCACGTTTACAAATAATGATTAAACACTCACGTCACGTTTTGGTAGACGTGACGATTCGAGTTTTACCGGCATGGAAAACGACAAATTGTTGGGTCACTTTACCGTGACTGTTTGTAGATTTGGGTGACCTGTTTCACAAAAGGTACAGAACCGTGAACGTGACGGGAACGTGACGTGAACGTGACTGTTCGTACCAAGCCGTATTATGAGTAGCAATCCTGTTTTCATTTTATGACTAGCGACCCTCTTCTCGTATTATGACTAGCGACCCCCATTTCGTATTATGAGTAGCGGTCCTACTCTCGTATTATGACTAGCGACCCTCTTATCGTATTATGAATAGCGGTCCTCGATCATTCCGTATTATGACTAGCGACCCTCTTCTCGTATTATGAATATCGGTCCTCATTCCGTATTATGAGTAGCGGTCCCCGTCCCGTATTATGACTAGCGGTCCTCATTCCGTATTATGACTAGCGGTCCTCATTCCGTATTATGGCTAGCGACCCTCTTCTCGTATTATGAATATCGGTCCTCATTCCGTATTATGAGTAGCGGTCCCCGTCCAGTATTATGACTAGCGGTCCTCATTCCGTATTTTGAGTAGCGGTCCTCATTCAATATTATGTATAGCGACCCTATTTTCGTATTATGAATAGCGGTCCTTATGAGTAGTGACCCCCAATACAAAATTATGAGTAGCGCCCCTTCTTCATGTGTATGAATAGCGACCCCGATTTTGTATTATGAATAGCGGTCCTTATGAGTAATGACCCTCAATGTGAATTATGAATAGCGACCCTCATCTCACATTATGAATAACGGTCCTTATGAATAACGGTCCTTATGCCTATATGAATAGCGACCCCCTTTTCGTATTATGTATAGCGGTCCTTCACGTATAGGAAGTTACACGTTATGAATAGCGGTCCTTATGACTAGCGGTCCTTATGACTAGCGGGCCCACCCCAGGAATCTCACTTCTGAGTCATGCTGGTAAGGCATGCCAAAATTCTAGAAAGGAGAATGAGACCTATCGTAGAAGCACAACTTAGCCCCAACCAATGTGGTTTTGGGCCATTCTTTGAAAAGTGAAACTTTTTCGGAAAAATTGAAGTTTTATTTTTCTGTAGTTTTGTTCCATTTTTAGAATGATCCATGTGTAAAGTTTCATGAAATACATGATTTGAAGTTTAAAATGAAACTTTTTTACTCATTTGCATAAATTTACATATTTCAATATTTTTCTAATAATCATCATTCAGAAAATAATCAAGATATCAAAATGATAATTAGCAAGCTCATTCTTCTCACTTTCCTGTACAGGTTGATACCAACTTTGTAAAAATTCAACCTTTCATTCTTTTCTAAACCCGATATTATAAAATTCCCATTTTTCCATTCATATTGTACATGTCACACACGTGACCAACCCAAAATGTCACACACGTGACCAGACGTTGCCACATAATTAAGTACTATAAAACACAACGGTTTGATATAATTCTCATTCATTGCTATTGTTGTACTTACAAATGTATAGTACTTCTCTGGTAATAAGATGAACATTATAGCTATTCATATTTTAAAGAATTTTCCAAATGAAATTTAGTTATGAAAAAAGCGCTCCGTGCGAAGTCACACACGTGACCCATGCCATTTGACCTCTGACATTGAGTTACGTAATCCTTATAAAATCTTTTGTGTTAAGTTTGAAAGACTACATCATATTCAAGTCACATATGAAGTAAAAAATCATTATAGTCTCATACTTACTGAAATATAAGCATCCCATTTCAAAATTTGTCATGTTTTGGGTCACACACGTGACCAAGAATGGCCCTTTTAGGAAAGGGAAAGGCTGCACAGATGCTATCTTTGCACTCAGACAACTTTGTGAGAGAAGCATAGAGTTTGACCAGGAGATGCACATCGCTTTCATTGATCAGGAGAAGGCTTTTGATCGTATCAACAGGAGTAAGCTCTGGAAGGTCATTGAAGAGTATGGCGTAAAGGGGGCACTGCTTGACAACATTAGAGCGCTGTACCAAAGCGCATCGTGTACTGTTCGCACCAGATCAGGACCAACAAGATGGTTTGAAGTAAAATGCGGGGTTCGTCAAGGATGCGTGCTTTCGCCACTACTGTTCATTGTCTTCATGGACAGAATAACCAGAGAAGCTAATCCAGGAGATGGCGAACTCAATGAACTACTTTTCGCCGACGACCAGACCATCATCCACAGCACAGAAAACAGCTTGCAACACCACCTTGATAGACTCAATGCAGCATGTAAAGAACATGGGATGACAATCAGCACCTCAAAGACCGAAACGATGCTAGTTTGTCGACAGAAAAGGACCCATCAGCTCCACATAGACGGTCAACCTCTAAAGCAAGTGAAGGAATTTAAGTACTTGGGATGTTACTTCATGGAAGATGGGCAAATGAAGAGAGAGATAGAAGCAAGATGTCAGAAAGCAACTAGCATTACTGGTCTTCTTTCACCTATACTCACACACAGAGCAGTAGACATAGGGGCAAAGAAAAGTATTTATAATCAACTTTTCACACCAACACTTACATATCAGGCTCAGACATGGACAACCAACACCAAAGTAGAAAGGAAGGTAACAACTTGCGAAATGAAGTGCCTCAGGAAGATTGTCAACAAAACAAGGAGGGACAGGATAAGAAATGAACGAGTCAGGGAAATGGCAGGGGTTGAACCTATGACCCAGCATGTTGAAAGACACAGACTGAATTGGTTTGGACACATTGCAAGGATGAAAATGAAGAGCCAGCGATAAAGGCATACAGTCAGATGACATCAGGGAACAGACCACAGGGAAGGCCACTATGGCGTGCCCTTAGAGCCATATACCATCGATCCAAAAACAGATCGAAGTAAGTTACAAAATCTCTTCGAAGCGCACGTTGGTACGTGTTATGGTGCCTGCGTGTATGTGTGTATGTATCAGCAGTAATACGAGCAGCCTTCGAACCCACACATTTGACGTGCTTTGATTGTGTGTGTCGCGTGTATAAAACCGGCAGTGTGGTAGTACAGCCTTCATTTCTTCATTGTTCGCCAATCAGAGAGCTCGATTTCTGGTTGGATAGGGTCCGAAATGTGTACTTTGTGGTCTATGTGTTGTCTTCGATTGATGACTCAGAAGTAACGTATTAAAATCCAGCTCCCTTGTAAAGGGAAACGGATACTGGCATTTATCGTGGCATTTGATGTGAACCCAAGGTTTGTGTTACAGGCGATCACTATAGGGTGACGTTTTGACCAAGTGGGCTTGGTGGGTAAGCATGGATGGTGTGAAAAGGTCCCCTATACTACCTCCTCGTCAATATACAGTGCTTATAGTCTGGTTCCAAGGCATTATAATGTGTTTCTATGTGTGTAAGGCTGGGTTACTGGCTTACAGTAACTGGTCAACACGGAGGGGTGTGGTAAGAGCTAGGGGCTGTTTGGGGTGAGAGGGTCGAAAGGGGAGAGACTAGAAAAAGTCGTGTTTTATAATGAAGTTGAAACACATTGTAAATTAGGCAAGAAAATATCATTGCATATTTTCACTAATTACAGTAGTCGGTGATATGTGAATCATGTAATTTGCACTCACCACACATCAGTGCACGAATTTGAGAGGGGAGGGACCTTTTAGAAAGGGGATATTGTGTAGAAAACACCCACGTCAGTAACATTACCCTCATATGCCACACGCAGATACAAGACCATAATCTACGGCTAATTTAGCCCTCTCCCAAACTTCCAAGGGCACACATCAATAAATCATACTGCTTCTGCCAATGCGAATGTTACTACGGGGTATATTATGTGTGTATTATTGTGTGTGTGTGGGGGGGGGGGGGGCCTCTGCATGGAATGCATGTTGTGGGAATCATATCCCCGCTCGCTCTCCGTATACTACTTGAACTCTCTTCGGTCGAGCTCGTAATTCCATGGTCCTCCCATCTCTCTGCTTCGATGATATGCAGTTTACATAGAGCGGTTGGAGCTTTCATTTTCAAAAGACTTGACGTTTAAAGTAATCTCGGCACATTGTTAAAATCCACACAAATATCTTAAATGGAACGCTATCGCCGTTGTGTTAGCTATATCAAAATTTCAATTGAGCTTGAAACATATTTCGGATACCAACCTTACATCTAGTTATAAAGTGTACGTGCCATTGCAATGTTGTGATCTACAGTTAGCGCAGTGAAATAATTAGTGTCAATATTTATTTCATTACTTAGTCATAATTATGGCGTTCCGTTATATGCAATAGCCTGAATTATACATGTATCATACAAACGAACCCCCAGATTGCGCGTTTCGAAATGTCAACAGGGTTGCCAGATTCTTTTAATTGCCATGTACTCTGTGATGGTACGTGGGCTCCGCTCGGTCTCCATGTGTAAATAAAATCGTTCGAACGATTTTAGTTAATACAGGGATCGAGCACGCACGTTACTTCTCGAGAGTCATCGATCGAAGACATGGACAACACGTAGACTACATAGTACTCTTCGGACCGTATCCGACCAGAAATCGAGCTCTCTGATTGGCGAACAATGAAGAAATGGAGAGTGTATTACAACACTGCCGATTCTATACACTCGACACACAAATAATGCACGTCAAATGTGTGGGTTCGAAGGCTGCTCGCTTCAGTGCTTAGAGTCTGGTTCCAATACATTATAATGTGTTTCTCTGTGTGTGTTTGGCTTACTGGTCAGCGCAGAGGGTTGGATAAGAGCTAGGGGCTGTTTGGGGTGAGAGGGGCGAAAGGGGAGACTTGAAAAAGTCGTGATTTATAATGAAGTTGAAATACATTGTAAATTAGGCAAGAAAATATATTTTCACTAATTACAGTAGTCGGTGATATGTGAATCATGTAATTTGCACTCACCACACATCAGTGCACGAATTTGAGAGGGGAGGAACCTTTTAGAAAGGGGATATTGTGTAGAAAACACCCCCGTCAGTATCATTACCCTCATATGCCACACTCAGATACAGGACCATAATCTACGGCTAATTTAGCTCTCCCCCGAACTTTCAAGGGCACACATCAATAAATCATACTGCTTCTGCCAATGCGAATGTTACTACGGGCTATATTATGTGTGTATTATTGTGTTTAAAGTAATCTCGGCACATTGTTAAAATCCACACAAATATCTTAAATGGAACGCTATCGCCGTTGTGTTAGCTATATCAACATTTCAATTGAGCTTGAAACATATTTCGGATACCAACCTTACATCTAGTTATAAAGTGTACGTGCCATTGCAATGTTGTGATCTTTAAGACTGCCTACAGTTAGCGCAGTGAAATAATTAGTGTCAATATTTATTTCATTACTTAGTCATAATTATGGCGTTCCGTTACTGATACATTATCACACATTACCAAGTAAACGTATGCAATAGCCTGAATTATACATGTATCATACAAACGAACCCCCAGATTGCGCGTTTCGAAATGTCAACAGGGTTGCCAGATTCCTTTAATTGCCCTTATGCATGTAAGCTAAGTTCTTCGAACGACTTGTATTCAACACGGGGACGTAACGATCGAGCGCGCACCATCAGACAGTACAGTGCGAGTGAATTTATTACACTTTACGGTTCGATCAATCAGTAGTCTCGGGTTGGCAGCATTTAGTGATGTATGCAGCGATCTTCGGGGTGCCGGAGTTCATTCCGAGAGTCTAGAACTAGACTATTCAATCAGAGGTGTAGTAGAAAATTCCTTCGAACCGCTCGCGATAGTGTGGTGTTTAGTCTAGTTCTAGACTCTCGGAATAAACTCCGGCACCCCGAAGATCGCTGCATACATCAATAATGCTGCCAACATTTACTGATGTATGCAGCGATCTTCGGGGTGCCGGAGTTTATTCCGAGAGTCTGGAACTAGACTATGTTGTGTTGCGTGTTCGTGTGTGTGTGGACCGTCTGCTATGGCCAGACAATCATCGAATATAAAATTATAAGGAATGTATATTATAAGGAATTGTGTATCGTCATGGAGAAATGTG
>JBAMJV010014109.1:0-30191 GCA_037951105.1 Echinarachnius parma
ATACACACACATCCAACAAATGAATACAGATAATTCTGTCGTTGATAACATAAGCTCGCTTCTTAGATATCAGATTATTTATTTCTTTTTTTTTCTTCTATTTTACATAATTTCCATTTTGAATTTTTCATTTTAAACAAGATTTAATCGCATAATAATATGATGGATTATTAATGCTGAATCAATTATACAACATCCTAGATGCATTAGCTATATATGGAACTATTAATTAACCATGTTATTTCAATTTAATGGAGTTATTTTAATTGACTATTGGTGAATATGAATGGAAGGAGAGAGACCGAAAACAGGTGGATATGAATTGAAATGAAAGTTCACGAAAATTATGCTCTATTTAGGGTGGCCCCCCTCAAAAAAGTCCCAAAATTGGCCGCAATTAACCACCATTAATATATCCTCATGTTTGATGGTACTCAGTGTTAATCAGACATATTGTATGGGCTAATGGGGTGAGGAAATCATTTTAATTAATTCCTGATGATCAGGCTTTTTTGTGCAACCTGTAGTCATACATGGGGGACCAATTTCAAAATCGGCCACCCATGCATATCTTATTTTGAATGGTTAGGACTCTAGTGGCTGGACTAAAACATTACTTAAGGGTTTAGTGGGTGAGGATTAATATTGGTAACATCCTGAGTTTCGAACTCAAATTTTAATCCTTAAATACAGATGGCGTAAATTCGTTGTCCAAAATGGCCGCTATATGCCTTAAAGGGTAGTTTACTTTTGGTAGAGAGGGCGCTGCACATCGCAATTTTTTTGTGAGGTAGTGAAAAACTGAGTGTCGAATTTGAGGAGGAACATGCAATTTTAATGGCAGAAATAAACTTTATTGGTCAAAATCGACCCAGAAACGGCCTGAAATATCAATAAATATATCTGGATCTTATAATTTTTTGGGGCCCAAATAATTAGATGATTTTTTGAAAAAATTAAAAAAAATGCTTGCACTCTTTTCAAAATTGTCAAAAGCGTTTTTTTAATGGGTTGTTGATGATCTCGCTATTTATCATTAATCAACAAACATCACATGCATATTTTGGTTGAAAATGGTTGAACCATGCCTTTTAAAAAAGCGCCCTCTTTGTGTTTAATGGCTCTTTTTGAATGATAACAGGCGTTGTACTAGTCGTTTGTAATTTTCTACCTTTCGAGCATGGTGGAGTTATAACTATAGTAATATGTTACTGTGCAGGTTTTGGCATCTAAAGTTCAGCTTACCAAAACTAAACTACCCCTTTAAGGAATATTCTCATTTGTAATGGTTTTTGGGCCTTCAGTACTGATTGGAATATAGTTTTGTGAGTTTTATTTGTGAAAATGCATAATACTATTATTATGGGGTGTATTCTGAAAATTGTGTTTCTCGAAAATTGTATTATTTTGCGCTTATGACAAAATTAACGTATTTCTGAAACTCTCATAACTGTTTGGATTATCTCTGAAAGTTTGTTAAACCTCTATCAGCTGCGCGCCTTGGCACGCAATTGATAGGCGCATTTGCGCATTCAGAGGTGTGTTACAGTATTGTTAAAAAATATGTTTTCTGAAAACTCTCTTTTCTTTTATCTCATCATGAATTTATCATAAATTGTACTCATATGCTGTGACAGGCTCTGGAGCTGTCGTTTAGTTGTGTTATACTTGTTTTAAATATCTAAAGACATTTATTTTGATTTTGAAGAGCTCCCCATGTTTGTTGTGTGCTGTGTGTGTGTATGTGAGAAAAAGTTATAAATAGAGTGAGGGGGACAAAATTCCACTGAAAATCTAACCATATGAAAATCCTGTCCTTACAAAAATACTCTTGGACCAAAAAACAACAATTTCCTAAACATTGATTAAAAAATTGCATTTATGCGTGAAGCTAGTTAGATGCGCGCATGTAACCCTATCAAGCCCAAGGGGGGGCTCATTGGTTCCCCCCCCCCCCTCCATACCATACTTTCGATCACCGCTTCCACAGTTTTCAGTCGATTGTCACAAATTTGACGACTTTTTGTAAATCTTGTTGCTAAACATTTTTGTTTAAAATTAGGACTATATTGGTCACTTTGTGTTGCCATGGTAACCATAACTGAGAGCATGTTTTTAATTTTTTTTTTCTTTTAGGAAACATGTGAAGTTTGCGGGTTTCTTCTAGTCCAAATAATAATGAGAATCATCAGAAACAGTTGTTTGAACTGAATAAATTTCCTCAATATTCTTTTGTTTTTTCTTTGTTTCAAAGACCAACATGGCGTAAAACAATGAATGTAATAAGAATTAAATCAATTATAGTTCTGATGTATTCTTATGATATTTGTTGATTAAAATCTGCAATGGGTTTCTCATGATGGCCTACAAACATTTTTATAGTTAAAAAAAGATCCGGTTCAAGTTTATAGGGTAAAAAATTAAGAAATTGCATACATAAAAAATAACTATAGTACGTAAAGTGTCTGATAAGTCATGTGAAGGTCACCCCCACAATGGCTTTGAGACCTAATGGGGATCTAAAACCCATCAAATTTCACAGAAAGTCATGATCTATGTTCCATGAATATGTAATATTATATAATTATGTTAAAAAGTTAATTTGCCTACTTGATAACAGTCCATTTAGCGAAAACAGCAGAAAAATGTCTAAATTATGACATTTTCTATGTTTGTCATTATATTATCCTAAATAGCGCCCTCATATGGTGACCTTTAAAGGGGGGGACTTAGTAACATTGTCCAAATCCTCAAATACATTTTAATTCTAGCGGTTCCTTATACCTGTTGTATTCGTATTAACAATAAAATCATGGGACAGGTTTCGGTTTTTCAAATTTCAAGTATCAGATAGAAAAACTCCGGGCGAGTTTTCATCCGTGTACAAAGTGAGTGCAGTGAGTTACTGATATCACTTTGCATTTGCTCATTACTTGGCATACAATGTCCCATTTGACTTGAAATTTTCACACAATACCCTGTGGACCATATGAGATAACACCAATATACATAACATCAACCATTCATCCTTTTTGCACATGTCAACAAAGTTACTAGATCCCTGTAACAACATGTATAGAACTTGTAGAGTTTGACGTGCCTTGGAACACGTGTGCCAAAAATGAAAGTGGGGTTGATGAATAATAAAGAAATTAGAAAAGAGGGGGTGCCTTGAGCCCCCTCCCCCCCCCCCCCCCCCCTCCCTTACGCCTGGGACAGCCAAAATAGCTTGGCTGATAGGGTTAAAGAACATGCCACGCAATCACGCTACGCAATTTAACCCACTTGGATTGGCTGAGGGGGCACATTACATTTCGGCACATAACAACAACGAATTTAATAGCTAACTCAGCAACAATGGGCGTGGTCAGGGATAGAATAATACCTCTTAAAAAATAGGGGGATTAGATCTTCGATGTATTATCCGATCAATTATTCCAGTCTTTTTCTGTGGGGTGGTGCTTTTAACTTCTATAATCAGGAAGAGTATATAATTATTGTCTAGACTTACCTTAGATATTATTTATAAATTATCGAACATTCTTTTTTGGAAAATAAGTGATTCCTTGCGAACACACCACGGTAAGACGGTAAGACACCCATGAATTTATCAATTATGCACGATAGAAAAACGTGTTTTTTTTTCTATAAGCGGAATATTTCGCAAAAACCCGACTGGCGTGCACTTATAATGTTTTCCCACGGAATACTGTCCTTTTGGAGACCCGTACATTTCATGCGAAAATACGACTTCTCAACCGATCTACCGAGACCTTGCCCCGTAAGATACAGCCCATGTATAGGTTCTGTGTTGTACTACTGGTGTAACTGGCGTGTTACATAGCATGAACTGATTAATAGTCGTTATTTGACTGTGCTCTTTCGTTTTTTTGTTGGGTATACATTGTAAATCACTATTTGGTTGTGATATTATCATTAACTTGTTTGCATTCAGCTGCGTGCATTTCTGAAATTGGTTATACGGAAAAAAGGACTGAAATATATATGGATACATTTAAATACAAAATAATACAATACATTAAGTGTCTAAACTGATAAAAATACAAAGAAATTACTCAGGAATGTATAGTTTGACAGTCCACATGATGGAAATTTATTCTCATAATTTAAAATGATCTTTTGGCAAAACAAAATTGTAATTTATTGGTTCTGTTTTTCAGATTTACAAGCAAGGATATGCAGACAATTATATTCCTTAAATTCTAATGAAAGATATCATGAAACCAAGAACTGCTGCGAAGAATTATCAAAATACGCCTCCCGTGCGAAGTTCATTTGTGTATAGTTCAATTTGCGGTAACGATCGGGCAGGATGAATGAGAGGTGGGTCGATATCGCCCGACCAGCGAGGACTGAGTTCCGCTCATACACCGTGTCCCAGAAAAAACGAACCGGGTTTCATGGCAGAAATTTTATGTTATAATGAATAATTTCCTTGATGATATATATTTGGTCTGAAAAAGCTAGCTGTCCTCTTCTTTTAGTTGATATACAACTTATGGCACATAATCACAGCATGACTGATTAGAACGATAGAAAGTGGTGTTACAAAATTCAATTTGCGCGCAGAAATTGCAAGTTTTGGGTGAGGTTTTGACGGGAGAGTTTAAGAGTAGTAAACGTACTATATTTTGAAAAAGGACAGACACCGCATGAAAATTCATAATTTTATCTTCTAATATGACACCTCATGATTAAAAAATAATTATATATGCCAGAGAACGAATACAATGAAAACATGCTTGATTCCAGCCCAAATGGTAACTTTCCAGTAACTTTGCCTGTTCCTGATCCCCATGTTTGTGTGAATTCACTCATGCATCAACGGTCATTGTCAGCTGCTAGTCAGGAAAGCTGAGCGACTTCTTACTCAACTTTCACTCATTCGGCAGAAATCAGGCATGTTTTCATTGTACTCGTTCTCAGTGGCATAAATCAGTTTATTTTTTTAGCATGAGGTGTCCATGTAAAGATAAAATTGAACTTTTATGTGGTGTTGTCCTTTTTAAAAAATAAGGACGTTTACACTCTTAAAACTCTCCACCCCAACTTCAAATTTATGCGCGCCAAATTGAATATTGGTAACACACTTTCCATTGTTCTATTCAGTCATAGCTTGAAGTATGAGCCATAAGTTGCACATCAAATGAAAGAAGAGACAAAGACTTTCCTAGGCCATATATATATCATTAATTAAATTATTCAATATACAGAAATTTCTGCATGAAACCGGTTCGTTTTTTCTGGGACACGGTGTATTGTACCTTTCATTTTGATCGAGGGGGTCATGCCAGCAGCCCGCCGGGTTAACTTGCATGCAATTGTACTAAACTGGAGCGGCTTTGTACACATTTTACTGTATGTATCGGTACGACTATTGACTAGGCTACATGCCGCGATACGAACGCTTTGCTGATTGGCCGAGGAATAACAGTAAACTGCGCATGCGTTATATTGTTGTTGAACGCCTATTTTCACGATCGATTGTGAAAACGAACGGTCAAACCGAGAATTTGTTCAACCGCTCGCTCGCTCTGTGAGGATGCTTTCTGAATGTTGCGAAACTTTAGAAGCGATTTTCTCTGTTGTTGGACAAATAGCTGAGCTCTGGTCCGCGTTATTAATTGCGTTTTTCTTTCCTTTCATAGACAATTATATGTAGCAAGTTTATATATCATTATAAAAGCTGAAATCCGAGAGAATTCAAAACACTAACAAACTCAATTTGATATTACCTGATGAATTACCCGAAGTGACAGAGGAGAACATATGCTCGTGTATTATTTCTTGATCAAGTTCTACCAGCATTAGACCTCTTGAGGTATTGGTGTATAAATTAATGGAGCCATAAATTGTGTGTACCTAAATAGAGGACGTTCCCAAAATGTATGCAGGAGATAAACATTTTCCTCATCTTAACCCTAACCAGGCTGTAACGGGAAGGGGGAGGGGGTGGAATCCTACCCCCCCCCCCCCTCCCTTGACGTTTCTGCAATAATTATGCAATGTATGCACTGCCGCGTGACTTCACACATGTTATAATGAAGACTTGCGCAAGTTTTCCAACCATATTTACGATGACCGGGTATACGGTAATGAAGTCACGTGACCTTTGGTACGTGAGATTGCTAAATATTGTGATTTGTGTAAAAAACCTATGGATTTTTTCCCAAGAAAAACCTGTATTATTGTTCATTTCGATATATTTGCATACATAAGTTGAAAAAACAAAGAGATACAAATTTGTAAAAAGGACAATTTTGGCTGTCACAATGTTATGTTGACAACCTGTTAAAAGTCATACAGAAAATTCTGCACAAAAATTAGTAATATTCTTACAAAATATTTAGTGACTTACAGAGAAAAGGGGATTTTCTGCATAAATTGCAGAATTAATTAATATTGGAAACTTTATAGGAGCACCTTAATTATGAAATGTATTTTTTTTTTTTTTTAGATAACAATGCGATCTTGTGGGTATGTGGCATGCTATTTGTTGCTGAATATCCCGGCGGCCGCTCGACCTTGTCGATCGGTCTTGACCGACTTGCAATTTTGTATAATTATAATAGCATTATATTCTGTAGGTATGAATGTATATCCTTAGTGATAAGTACATAAATGTAAACTTTTGAAATACGTGTTCATAAGGTACTTAAATGCTATGAAATGTAAATATGTTTTAGATGTGCTTTTATGGGGAATAAATCTATTAATTAAAGTTAAGTTTATATGTGAATTTGACTATCGGACCATTTGGTCCTTTATATTATGTTCTAAGCTCTACAAAACTGCATTTTCCTATTTGACAAATTTGACATTGTGGAAGTTAAAAACTACTCATTTCAATGTGGCAATTTCACGCAGTACACTACCTATGAAGTCCACACAGTGAACAATTCATTGTTTCATTTAATAGTGTGATTGATGTTTCACATTGTGGAGGTTTTCATAATGTTAAATTATAGCATTTTAAATGTCACACAGTTTCACAGTATGTCCACAGTGTGGACTAACACTGTAGTGAATCTCCACAATGTAATGTTTGTGATTTACCATGGTGTAGTGACACTGTTCACAGTGTGAACCACAGAGTGATGCACGCTGTGTTTCATCTGTGAATGAGTGTGTTCCTTTTCACAGTGTGAATCTTCACTATGTGAATCTCCATATAGTTAAATTCAAGCATTCCACAGTCTGGTTCACAGTGTGATTCACACTGTGAACCGCATTGTGATTCACATTGTGAACCACAGTGTAAACGACGCAGGCCACGCTGTGAAAACGCCGAAATACACAGTGTGGTTAGAGTGAATGAGTGTGAAAGAGTATGTTCTTTTCACAGTGTGGGTTCACAGTGTGAATCACAGTGTGAATCACAGTGCGTTATTCACACTGTGATTCCACACTGTGATCCAAACTGTGATTTAAACTGTGATCCACCCTGAATCACACTGTGAATCACACTGTGAACCGCATTGTTATTCACATTGTGAACCACAGTGTGAACGACGCGGCCACGCTGTGAAAACGCCCGAAATACACGAGTGGATGAGTGAATGAGTGTGAACAGAGTATGTTCTTTTCACAGTATGTGGTCCACAGTGTGATCACAGTGTGATCACATTGAGTTATTCACATGTGATTCACACTGTGATCCAACTGTGATTTACACTGTGATCCACCCTGAATCACACTGTGATTCACATGTGGAAAAGACGCGGCCACGCTCTGAAGACGCCTTCACACTGTGTATTTCGGCGTTTTCACAGCGTGGACGCGTCCGTTCCACAGTGTGAATCACACTGTGATTCACACTGAACCACATAATGAGTCACATTGTGAACCACACTGTGATTCACATTGTGGAACCGCACTGTGATTCACACTGCGAATCACACTGTGGAACGACGCGTCCACGCTGTGAAACGCCCGAAATACACAGTGTGAAGCGCACTGTGATTCACACTGTGAACCACAGTGTGATTCACCTGTGAATGAGTGTGACTTTCCAGCAGGGATGATGTCTGCAACATTTTTTATATGAAAACAACAATTGCAGGAAATTGCATACATACATATCATGATACTTTAATGTGTCACTCCCACAAATGACTTGATGACCTAAATGGGCATCTAAACCCATCAAATTCCACAGAATGTCCATGATCTATTAATATTATATAATTATGTTAAAAGGTTAAATTTGCAGTCCATTTAGCGGAAAACAGCTCAACAACTGTAAATTATGACATTTTCTATGTTTTTTATCATATTATCGTGAATAGCGCCCTCATATGGTGACCTTAACAACATTTGTGATTGCAACTGTAGCGTTGAGCTGCTTGACGTGTGCCAAAAAATGAAAGTGGTTGATTGAATATTAAAGAAATTCAAGAGGGGGATATGAGCCCCCCCCCCCCCCCCCCCCTTGGGCCTTGGGCTTGATAGGGTTAAATAACATGCCACACATCACACATGCGCAATTTAACCCACTTGGATTGGCTGAGGGGGCACATTAACATTTGGGCACATTAACAACAACGAATTTAATTAGTTAACTCAGCAACAATGGGCGTGGTCAGGGATAGAAAAAATTGCCTTAAAGGGATAGTTAAGTTTTGGTATATAGAGGACGCTACACAAAATAATTTGTTGGTGAGATAATACAAAACTTAATATTAAATTTGAAAGAGCATACAATTTTAATGACAGAATAAACTTTATTGATCAAAATCGGTTTAAAATGGCTGAAATATCCATTAACATAATCAGTAGTAATCTTGTGGGCCCACATTTATTCGACACTTTTGAACCAGCCGTTAAATAATTTTGTGTAAATGCTTCAATTTTCAAAATGTTCAAAAGAAGTTTTTAAATAGTTGTTGATTATCTCTTATTTAATCACTATTTCAACAAAACATCACATGCACAATACCTTACTTTTAAATGGTTCAAACCAATGAGTTTTTAGAGAGCGCCCTCCTGTTAACGGCTATTTTTGTAATGATAACAGGCTTTTACTTAGTATTTTTTTATGTTGGTTTATTCCTTTCATTTCAGGGTGTTGCCCATATATCACATGCAAATAAGCACCGAACTTTGTTTCAATCACTTTTGTACTATTCCTTGTTAGAAACTGACATTTGACCTTATTTCATAATTATGCAAATTAGCTAATTATCTGTATAATGCTTAAACATTAAAACAAACACAAACAAAAAACAAATTAGATTAGGAATACTAAAATAAAAAGACATTGGACTTATTAACATTCCCAGGTCCCAGAAATTATCTACAAGAATATTATGCGCTCCCTAAATTATAAATGGTAAATGATGGAATCTAGACAATTACCACGTTTCGAGCACGTTGCGTGGTAGGAATACATAAACACATCAACGTGGTTATGACGAAATGACCACGCAACGTGGTTACAATTTTTGGTGCGCTTCGTTATTCCGAAGGTTCGTTATTCCGAAGGTTCTTTATTCCGAAGTTACGTTATTCCGAACACGCAAATTTCGTATATCTGAGCGTGCGTTAATCCTAAAATGAAATAAAGTTCATTAATCCGAACATTTGTTGCGTTATTCCGAAGGTTCGTTATTCCGAAGATTCGTTATTCCGAAGGTTCGCTATTCCTAAAATGAAATCAGGTTTGGTATTCCGAAGGTTCGTTAGTCCGAAAATGAAATCGGGTTCGTAATTCCGAAGGTTCGCTATTCCTAAAATGAAATCGGGTTTGTTAATCCGAAAATTAATTTGGATTTGTTATAATGCTATAATTTCATATAATTGCGAATTGAATAGACAAAACACAAATTATTGTATTATAACAAACCCGATTTAATTTTCGGATTAACGAACCATATTTTATTTTCGGACTAATGAACCTCCGGAATAACGAACCTCCAGAATAACGAACCTTCGGAATAACGATCGCGATTTTTTTCTCGGAAAAAAGAACCTTCAGAATAACGAACCCGATTTCGTGTTAGGAATAGCGAACCTTCGGAATAACGAACCCTCGGAATAACGAACCTTCGGAATAAAGAACCTTCGGAATAACGAACCTTCGGAATAACGAACCTTAGGAATAACTGAACCTTCGGAATAACGGACTGTAACCACATTTTTGACAATGTTTAGTTAAAATAATTACTTACATATACACTATGTGGTTAATGTTGGTTCCCACGCTTACCCAGTGTACCCGGTTTGTGCATCGTTGACGCTGACGTGGTTAGAGATGACACGCACTTTTAAGGGTTTATGACATAATTTATAAACATATCAAATATTGAGAGACATTGTGAGATCCATGTGCTGACATCTATACCTGTCATAGAGTATATTTGCAGGTAAACGGTAACTTTAATGTACATAAGAGATAAGCAATATTGTTTAAATGAACAAGGAAACGACATGTATATCATACAAAGTAGTACTAAGAATAATGTATACCGCTTTAGTTTAACAAATGATTCATATATTGTATATACTGCTCGTGCATTCATTGACCTTAAATAGGCCTTAAATGCATAGGAACACTGACGTATTAATTGTTCCCAGTTATAAATATGGATAAGATGTACTTACACGATGTCTGGAATAAAGGAAACACAGCACAACATCTATTGTGGCCATTACACATGTAATATAAACCACTCAAAAAAAGTTCGGAAACTCAAGTTTGATCAATCATATCTCTCATATTTGTACTTTATCATTTTAATTAGCATATTCGAAATTGGTGTTACAATAAAGCCTCATTATATACCTTTCAAACGGTGCATTATGTGTAGTGATTATGCAATTGGGGCATTGCAGTAGCCCAGAAAATAGGGGGAGACAGGAAGTGAAATGTCGGAAAATGGCAAAATGCATTTAATTTACGATTGCATGACTGTGCTGACCAGTATTTGGAAAGTTCACATTCTATTGAATACTGCCACCCTTTCCATTCATCAAAATCATTGGAATTTGATACCATTTTAATGGAAATGATCTTTTCATTACGATGGCATATTGATCGTAATGATTAGGCAAAACAAATGCAACGCTCTGATTTGTTGTCAACTCCATATTTTTTGAATGATTTTACACTCGACCCATCTCCATATTCCAGTTTGCTGCGCACAACCCATTTGCCTAATCATTACGATCAATATGCCATTGTAATGAAAAGATCATTATTCTCTGGGCTACTGCAGTCGCCCCCATTGCATAATCACTACATATAATGCACCGTTTGAAAGGTTTATAATGAGGCTTTGTTGTGACACTAATTTCGAATATGATAATTAAAGCAAATGAGAGATATGATCGATCAAACTTTCTTGAGGGGTTTATAATGCGCAAAACTTTATACACTGTGGTTAGTAACTGAAGCTGCTAACATTTAAAGGGGTAGTTTAGTTTTGGTAGAGAGGGCGCTGGACATCACAATTGTTGGTGAGATAATGAAAAACTGAGTGTCGAATTTGAGAGAACATGCAATTTTAATGGCAGAATAAACTTTATTTGGTCAAAATCGACCCAGAAACGGCTGATATATCAATAAATATATATGATCCTATAATTATTTGGGGCCCAAATAATTAGATGTTTTTTTTCAAAAAATTAAAAAAATGCTTGCACTTTTCCAAAAAAATTCAAAAGCGTTTTTAGATTGGTTGTTGATGATCTCTCTATTCAATCATTATTTCAATAAAACATCACATACATAATTTTGTATGAAGAATGGTTGAAACCAAAGCCTTTAAGAAAGCGCCCTCTTGTGTTTTAGTGGCACTTTTTGAATGATAACAGGCTTTTTACTTAGTCGTTTGTAATTTGTTTATACATTTTGAGCATGGTGAAGTTATAAACATTAGTTTATAATGTTACTGTCCAGGTTTGGTCACTTTAAGTTCAGCCTTACCAACACTATACTTCCCCTTTAAAAATAATATTCCTGTAATTCACATATTTGAATCATTACTAATATACTGATTAAATCGATTTAGTATTACTGAACATGTAAGAGATGATCTGGATAATTTTATTACGTATTCAAGGTCAACAAAATTCACAGCAAGAAAAAAAGGAAAATGAGAAAGTCTTCATGTTTCGGTCATTCTGTCTAGCGGCTCTTGAGTCAGATGAGGCGGGCTTAGGTCATCATCTCAGATCATATTCTGTACAATAAAAAACAAAAAAGCGTTAAGTTAATAGTTTTCTAATTTTTTCCAATATTGATCTGTTATAAGAAACTAACTTTGTTCTGTTTATACGCACTTAAAGTGAGACAGTAACACTGTCCAAATCATCAACATTTACTTGGAACTCTAGCGGTTCGAATATAACATATATACGAATAGCAATAGAAGCATGAACAAGTTTTTTTTTTCGAATTTCCCTGCATACATTTACTATTGAGTGTTAAGATTGTTTAACTATCAACTGGATATTCATAACCGTGTACAATGTAAGTGCGATGTGAAATTGAATATTACTTTGCATTTTTGGGCATACAATATCCATCTAACGTAATATTGAAACACAGTTATCAGTGGACTTAAAGTCAGATCAGAACAATACAAATAACTAGTCAAAAAGTGTCTTTGGCTTAAATTATATACTTTTGTACATTAATTTGGGTTTTAACAAGTGGAATGTGTAGATGGTCCTATGTCTATGACATTCACAAGTTTTTGTCTTTTGAATTGTTGGATCTCACGATCCATCTTACTTCTTCATCTACACTTCGAGTTTATTGTATTTACCGCCCACCCCAATCCTCTCGGAACACTTTTACTAGCAACGATTTTCTTGAAGAGTTTTTAACTCTCTTAGAGAGTGCCGCTCTTGATGTTCACCCAGCCATCCTTCTTGGTGATTTTAATATACACGTAGATGATGTTACTGATACTTTAACCCCATCTTTTCTCAATGCTGTTGAAGCCCTTGGGTTCCAACAGCGCACGTTCAGGGTCCCACTCACCAGGAAGGCCACACACTTGATTTAGTTCTTAGTAGGAAATCTGAAGATTTGGTTTCCCATATTACTCTTTTGCCATCTTTGCCATCTGATCACTCCGCCATTCTTTCCACCATTAATCTTAAAGGGCCACAAAACCCTAGAAGGAAAGTGATTTTTAGAAAGCTTCGCGACATAGACACTAACTCTTTCTGCCAGGATATTAAACAGGATTTGTTAACTTCCCAGTGTCCTTCTTATCCTTCAGAAGCAGTTTCATTTTATAATGACACACTGAGTAATCTGATGGATAAGCATGCCCCTGTTAAAACTGTGACTGTTACAATCAGACCCAATGCCCTTTGGTTCTCTGATGATATTAGGGAGGCCAGGAGGCGAAGGCGTCGTGCTGAACGTCGCATGTTGAAGTCCGGCATGCAGATTGACGTGGACCTGTATCGTCAAGAAACTGTCCACCCCTTCTCAGTCTTCTATTTATCCTGAACATTCATCCGATTCTGAACTGGCGAACAGGTTCAGTGTATTTTTCAAGAAGAAAATCGATGATATTGTGTCTTCCTTTGCATCCGATGTTCATCGTTTGGAGTTACCCGTCCAAGCTCCTGAGAACTCTTTGCTTTGAACTGTAACCTGAGCGAGTTTATGCCAGTTACTGAAGCTCAGCTTCGACGTCTTATCATGCTATCTCCACCCAAATCTTGCAGTCTGGATCCTCTCCCTACTTGGCTGCTCAAAGATTGCCTTGATGAACTGCTTCCGGTTCTAACAAACATCATCAACACATCATTGTCATCGGGTATAGTTCCAATACCATTTAAAACATCTCTTGTTTCCCCTCTGTTGAAGAAACCGAACCTAGATCCTGATGTTCTCCGGAATTATCGACCAATTGCCAATCTGCCATTCATGAGCAAGCTCCTAGAAAGGATTTTGGCTAATCAGCTAATGCTTCATGTGGACAGTAATCATCTGCTTCCTGCAAACCAGTCAGCGTACCGCAGCCTCCACTCAACAGAAACTGCAATGTTGAAAGTGCTCAACGATCTCCTCCTTGCTGTTGACAAGGGAAATGAGGCTGCTCTCCTTCTTTTAGATTATTCGGCAGCGTTTGACACGCTTGACCACACCTTGCTACTACAACGACTTGGTAATGACTATCAAATAACAGGCACTGTCAGCCAATGGATCAAGTCATATCTTCAAGACCGCACCCAGAGGGTGATAATCAATGGGATCTGTTCAACTCCTAGATCTCTCAGCTGTGGAGTTCCGCAAGGGTCAGTTGCCGGCCCCCTGCTTTTTCTCCTCTATACGGGTCCTCTCGCAAGAATAATCAATAGTCATCGTGGTGTCAACTACTCTATGTACGCCGATGACACCCAGATTTACATAACTATGTCACCTGGCGATAGGGTTGCTGCTGTTAACTCACTGACAGAATGTCTCATGGACGTCAAAGCCTGGTCCACTACCAACAGACTCCGTCTGAACGAAGACAAATCTGAGCTCATCCATTTTTCATCACAGTTCAGGAGTACAGATCCTCTAGCAGGTTTAACCACTCAGGATGGAGTAATAAAGACGTCTGAATGTGTCAGAGACCTTGGCTTTACTTTGGACGAACACTTAACTCTTAAACACCATATCACGAACATCTGCAAATCTGCATCTTGGGGTATTTTCAAAATAGGGAAGATCAGGCGTCTACTTGACCAATCATCCGCTGAGCGACTCGTCCACGCCTTCGTCTCCTCTCATCTGGACTACTGCAACTCCCTCCTCGCCGGCCTCCCTCTTTCTCATATATCCCCCCTCCAACGTATCCAAAATTCAGCCGCTAGATTAGTCACCCTTAGAAGGAAACATGACCATATATCCCCTGTTCTCCGCTCACTTCATTGGCTACCGGTCCATTCCCGCATTACTTTCAAGATCCTACTTCTCACATATAAAATCACACATAATCTTGCCCCCATATATCTTCAAGACCTAGTCTCCCTTCGTTCCTCCTCTTCTACCAGACCCCTCCGTTCATCTTCCTCTCTCCAACTACTTCATGGCCCACGTACAAAATCCCGTTATGGTGACCGAGCCTTTCATTAATAAACGCGCTTATGAATTTGCGCAGTTCCGCGCCGGGTTGAATATCAGCTCCATGGAGTAGTAATATCATATGATATTGAATGGCAAATACACATTTGTAGAGCTGTATAATACACGTTAGGATGGTAATATCATAACAATATTGAGCGCTATGGCTGACAAACCCAAGACGGAAACAAAATACATGATTTATTGAATCAGAAAACTGGCCTGTATGTGTAATAATATATAATTATTGTTATTTCAACAACATGAAACTTTCATTCATACATTAGTCCAGTGGACAGTTCTATATGTCGTGTATTAGACCTGGAGACATTCATAAGTACAATGTTTTTTTTGCTATTCATGTTCTAAATGGTTTATAGAGAAAATTCAGCTTTGTTGCCACCTCAGCAACATTGAGCAATTTTTTGTATAAGCATTATAAAGATAATGAGCTAATTTGCATATTTCTGAAATATGGTCAGAGGTCATTTGCTATCTAGGAATAGAGCAAACATAATGAAAACTAGTATATAAAGATGTTTTGGGGAAAGGAATCCATTTCCGATGCTTATTTGTGTGTGCCATATGGGCAACACCCTGCAATCCAATATGGCTGCCCCTAATTTGCATATTTATGAATATGATTGGTTTTTGGTGGCTGAGGCCATTAATAAACCAAAAGTACAGGATATTATTTTTCAATCATGTTCTACATGTATTAAAGATATTTCAGCTTTGTTGCCACCTTGGCAACAATCAGCAATGCATATAATTAGTATAATTAGGTTTTTCACCTAATTTGCATATTCCCATAAATCAAGTAAAATCGTATATATTGTGAACCCGAAAACTAAAAATTACGAGTAATACAACTTTTCCAAGGTTTTGCGGGGCAACAAATCCATTTATGATACTTAATTCGACATATCTCCATGGCAACCCATATAAATCCAAGATGGCCGATCCCAAAATTAGTCGAGCTAGGATACATGTATTCCTTCTTTTGGTTATCAAAGCTCGGGATGATCTTTTTTTTTTTTTCAATCATTGGAATATGCAACTAGAATACTGGACTCGCAATTCAGTTTGGTTTTAACAGTAAAAAAAAAAAAATACATTAATTTATGAAATAAATGCGATCAAACAGACTAATAACATTCTCTCCTTACAAAAGCCAAAGGCGGCCATCTTGGATTTATGTGGGTTGCCATGGTTTTGTGTTGAATTAAGTATCAGAAATGGATTTGTTGCCCCCAAAAACCTTGGAAAAGAGGTATTACTCGTAATTTCTAGTTTTCGGGTTCACAACATATACGATTTTACTTGATTTCTGGGAATATGCAAATTAGGTGAAAAACCTAATTATGCTAATTATATGCATTGCTGATTGTTGCCAAGGTGGCAACAAAGCTTAAATATCTTTAATACATATGTAGAACATGATTGAAACATAAAATCCTGTACTTTTTGCTCATGAATTGATTAAACTATCAAAAACCAATAATATTCATAAATATGCAAATTAGGGGCAACCATCTTGGATTTCAGGGTGTTGCCCATATGGCAAATGCAAATGGGCACCGGAAATGAATTCATTACCCCAAAACACCTTTAAATAATAGTTTTCATTATGTTTGCACTATTCCTAGATAGCAAATGACCTCTGACCTTATTTCAGAAATATGCAAATTAGCTCATTATCTTTATAATGCTTATAACAAAAATTGCTCAATGTTGCCGAGGTGGCAACAAAGCTGAATTTTCTCTATAAACCATTTAGAACATGAATAGCAAAAAAAAACATTGTACTTATGAAAATGTCTAAGCCCTAGAGATGACTACTGGACTACATGTAAGTAAAAAGTAAACAAAAAAAGTAAAACAAGATGATAATTATATTGTTCAGAAAAATAGTGCTAGTAGTCTTGTTTCTATTATTTTGTTTAAGTTTTTGCATATTGTTTAGGGGACTTTCCTGAAATGAACGGCGAAGAAAAATACTTTGTTGCACTTAAGCCCAGGTCAATGTGCTATTCTAACTGGACTTTAATTGAGCTTTATACCCTATTTGCGAGCAATTTGTGAATATGCTTAAGTGCAAAGTTAATTAGAAAGTTAAGTGTGTTTTTATAATACCCCCCCATATTTCAGTTTTCCTCATGTACCTTTCGTTAAGGCCCAGTCCCATACTGACGATTTTCACGGCGACTCGCAACGACTCGCAACGATTTACTAGAACGAATCGACTCGATTTAGCCACGATTTAACAACGAATTTGGAAGAATTGTACGGCGACTCAAGACGAATATTCGTTCTTCATCTTTGTTCGACGAGTCAGTTCGTCCTTCTTTTGTCTTTAACCATCAGACCATTGCGGTAGAAAAATCGTGGCAGAAAAAAAGTTGTGGTCCCATAGTGGCGATTTTTACGGCGACTCGCAACGATTTATCATTCGTGGGGAAAATCGCTTGAGTCGTCGCGAGTCGTTGTAGTTCGTTGCGAGTCGTTGTAGTTCGTTCTGCGAACCGTTGCGCATCGGGAAGAACGCCATGAATCGTGTTAGCACAACGAATGTTTTGAGACTGTTCAAAACCATCGCCATGTCGCGACGATTTCCTTTCATTCTTTTTATGGAACAATAGGGCAGTGCACCATATGAACAATCGGACTTGTTTGAGTCAGTTCCATGGGCGTAGATCTGTCATTAATACAATTCAACAGGGGGATGATCTATTCATTCACCCCCTCCCCCTCTCGTGATGAATAGGTATTACGTAAGTCTTTACGCCTATGGTCAGTTCAAAAACGGAAAGCGGCGATCTTCACGACGAAGCGATACGAGTCGCAACGAATTACAACGATGTGGAACGACGTGACACGATTATGCAACGGTAAATACAATAGTTTTTGGTAAAAATCGTCGTGGCGTGGCGATTGTTTTGAACAGTTGAAGACGGCGATTTTGGCTCCGCTTTCACGATTTTCTTCACGATGCGCAACGGTTTTGGGGGAAGAACCGATACGATGTAACACGATGCAACACGACCATGGCGATTTTCTCGACGAATGTCAAATCGTTGCGAATCGCCGTGAAACTCGTCAGTATGGGACTGGGCCTTAACACGGATATGTATGATAGAAGTATTCGGATTTAAAATTCTATAATCGGAGAATTATAACTGTGTACACATTCAATGCATTGAGTTAGCAAATACCACATTCGCTTTATTCGGTCATAACTATAAAATCTTTTTACCGTGAAATGTTCATCCATCACTCAGTAGACATATGGGATTACGAACATACACATGTTATCAAGAATTCATAAGTGAGTGCACTTTTCAGAAGAATGATATCCCCTAAGAAGGAGATAAATATCATGATTATATAATAAGCCAACCATGAATATTCAAGGAGTTGAAACAAAATAATATGTAAAATATATAGGTGTGGGCTATATAGGAACTAATTATGAGGAAATACAACTATTATTTTTAGGAATAAGTTTGTATTTCCAAAGAGCTATTACTTACCAGCGTCTCAACTGATTGCAATCCTTTACTAGATTTTCAATGCCGCCACAGTCAACTATGCATTGAATGTTTTGATTTTGATTTTAGGCCTTATACAGTCAAACCTGTCTATAGCGACCACTCAAGGGACCGGCGAAAAGTGGCCGTTATAGACAGGTGGTCGTATTAGACAGAATGGCGGCCATTTTGAATTTATGGTCTCATGTGCCTATATACACATGTGTAA
This sequence comes from Echinarachnius parma, assembly GCA_037951105.1. Classification (NCBI taxonomy): domain Eukaryota; kingdom Metazoa; phylum Echinodermata; class Echinoidea; order Clypeasteroida; family Echinarachniidae; genus Echinarachnius; species Echinarachnius parma. Next base: position 18,857 of record JBAMJV010014109.1, read on the forward strand.
GTAATTGGCATCTGTACACGCACGTGTCCACATTATTTTGTTGATTGCATTACCACGACGAAAATTTAAATAATATATGAATTGGCAATATGATTTAAATAAAATAAAATGCTTGTATTATCTTTTTACGTGAAATTGTAATTGTAAAATGTGTAATACAAACATTTAATATTATTTAAAATATAATGCCAAAATAGTATTTCAATTTGTGTTCTGGTTATGCTTGCCAACAAAATACTAAATGAAACCATGGATACGTGCCTGTATACAGATGCCAATTAATTACATTATGTGCTGTGCATATATGCACAGTATGCGACCATAAATTCAAAATGGCCGCCAACCTGTCGAATTTGACCATCTGTATATAGCAACCACCTTTCTCCGGTCCCTTGAGCGGTCGCTATAGACAGGTTTGACTGCACTATATCTACTACCAACGATTACAACAGGGTCTATGATTAGACACACATATATATCACGATCACCAATTTCACTAAATTGTACAATACTGTATTCTTGGGACCTTTTAATTTGTATGCCTATTTTAAAAGTTACTTCTTACCTAGTAGCTTACCTTTAAGCGGAAAGTGTTGGTAACGTTTGTTTTGGTGTTTGTTGTAGATGACGTAGCCTGTAGCTGCGACGCCTCCGACCACTACAGCCTATTCAAATAAGGGAGCAGAGCAAATAAATTAAATACTTCATAATTTAATGAATACATTTGTCAACAATAACTGGAATTGAACATATAGAGAAACTGACCAACACATTATCATAACATTATGTGTCTCCGCAGCCTCAAACCCACAAAAAAGTTCCCAGATATGTTTGCGTGATATAAGCCAGCATGTGCAAATTATGCCAACAAATGAAAACGTTGAACTTTACTTTTCCTAAAAGTATAATCTTTCATCTATCGACTGTTTAAATTTGGAGTCTTGAAACAAAGCCAAAGTTAAGTAATAAGCAGTTTTCTAGACCATTTTTTTTTTTCGGAGTGACTAAAGTTTTGATCAACACTCTTATTGCAGGACGCTGAGAGACATTATTTGGCCGTATGCATGAAAAAAAAAGCAATTGCTTGTTCTAGCCTTTTGCTTGAATCGGTATGCATGAAAACAAGCAATTGCCTGCAAGCAAAAACAATTTTGCTTACAAGCACAAGCAATTGCTTACTGCTCGTAAGCAATTGCTTAAAACCGTATGCAGAAAACGACAGTTTTACTTGTCTTGATAAGCAATTGCTTGCGTTTTTTCAAGCACATCCAGACCAGCTTCAGCTCTTGCTTACTCATGACATTCGCGTTTAAGGATCACATTTTCATACCGTTTCAGGATGATTACGAGCTCCTTATTCCAGAGGTTATGTTGTGATTTCATATTTGATCAAATTTTTGTTATTTGAGACTTTTTACGGCAATTTTTCGTCCATCGATCTGCACAGAAACACCCCTATAGACCGGCAGCCTAGAGGTATTCTGTGCATCGAAAGGCGTACTGATTGCTGAACATATGAATATTAAGAGGACAATGTAACAAATCCAATAATATGAGTCTTCCGGGGTGTACCCGTCGATAAAGGGGTCCTTTGCGCCTCCAAAGTTTGGCCCCTTGGGATTGTCCGATGCTTCGATTTGTTTGCGAATGTACCGTGTTCAACATCGCTGACTGCGGGGAGAGCGAAACAGATAACAAAGGGATCGTTGATACGTATCTGTAAATTTTACGTTGCCTGTTTTGAAAGACGAAATACACGTTGATGCATTTGGGATTATATACAAAACCTCTTGCAACTTAACAAATATGTCTTACAGATTACAGAATACATATTGATAGCACGTTTGAAAATGACAAAGGCCATACAAATACATTTAAATGAACCCATCACCAAAACTAGATCAAACAGGGCTTCCACCAGGCGCGCCGGAAGCAGTTTTGGATTGGGGGGGCAAAACCCTAAGGGGGCTCACGATTTATGTGTTTAGGGGCTCATGCCCAACCACACTCACAGGGTTGCCAGAGGTGAGAGTGAGACATTGCGAGGATACAGCGACCAAGCCCGAGGGAGCGAAGTGACTGAGCGGGGGGGGGGGGGGGGGGGGGGGGTGGGAGGAGGGTGATGAGCTTTTGCATTTGGGGACTTGAAATTGTGCAATCTGGTGGATACAAACATAAACCAATATGCCACATTATGTATGATCCAACAACATAGCGTACAGCCAAAAATGAGTCCCGAGGGAGCGAGGCGACCGAGGGCTGGGGCAGAGCCAAAGGGGGAGGGTTTGGGAGGGGGTATCCCCTTCCCACGGGGAAGATTTTGCATTTATATACTTGAATTGGTGCAATCTGGTGCGTAAAAACATAAAGCATATGCCACATTATGTATGATCCAACATCATAGCTTACAGCCAAAAATGAGTCCCGAGGGAGCGAAGCGACCGAGGGCTGGGGCAGAGCGAGAGGGGGAGGGTTTGGGAGGGGTATCCCCCTCCCACGGGGAAGATTTTTCATTTATATACTTGAATTGGTGCAATCTGGTGCGTAAAAACATAAAGCATATGCCACATGATGTATGATCCAACATCATAGCTTACAGCCCAAAATGAGTCTTGAGGGAGCGAAGCGACCGAGGGCTGGCGCAGAGCCAGAGGGGGAGGGTTTGGGAGGGGGTATCCCCCTCCCACGGGGAAGATTTTGCATTCATATACTTGAAATGGTGCAATCTGGTGCATAAAAACATAAACCATATGCCACATTATGTATGATACAACAACATAGCTTACAGCCAAAAATGAGTCCCGAGGGAGCGAAGCGACCGATGGCTGGGGCAGAGCCAGAGGGGGAGGGTTTGGAAGGGGGTATCCCCCTCCCACGGGGAAGATTTTGCATTTATATACTTGAAATGGAGCAATTTGGTGCACGTCACACAAACAGCCAGAGCAATGACAGCCTACACAGGAACTACGTGGCCCGGTACAGAAAAACCCACCCCACAAGTACCATATGCAAGTTACACAACAAATTGAGATAATTTGTTTGCGCGCGAAGCGCGCAGCGAAATCTTAAAATAACCGTATGAATTAGTTTTCAAACGTTAGAATTAACAAGTATCGGCTCATACATTTTCTTTTTTCTTTCCCACACTTCTTCCTTTTCTTTCTTTCTTTCTTTTTTTTTTTTTTTTTTTTTTTAGGGAGGGGGGGGCTTTTTTGGGGGGCAAAAACATGTTTTGCCCCTCCACATTTTGGATTGGGGGGGGCGGCCGCCCCCCCCCCCCCCCCCCCCCCTGACCCCCACTTCCGGCGCCTATGGCTTCCACTTACCAATTAATGTTATGACATTACACGCACACCTGTCTAGAAAATAGCCGAATACAGAGGAACCAATATGAGCGCATGGCATAGCGACAGGGCACACACAAGCACACACACACATTCACCTATCGAGGTCGCCTCCTTTTGCGTTACAAGCCGATTTGAGATCATGCGAGAGAATGTCTATTGTCGTCTACATGCAGCTATGGCACCAATACACACATAAAATTGACTTTTGCGTTTGATTTTGTGCGGCGTTCGTGTCCGTCTCTAAATAATTTGGGGGCAATTCCGCGGTAACGGAATTACAATTCAGAGAAATTTTGCTCATACTTTTTCATAATATGGATTTGTCCTATGACCTGAAGGTTTATCAACACTTTAATAAGTTCTGGAGATATACCTGCTGTCATATAGAAACAAACATATGGAAATTTCATGCATGAGGAAAGAGTTAGCACGTATGATACGTCGGTAACGGAATTACGGCAGAGAATGGGCTCTTTTTCCCACCTTCAACTTTCACAGGAATTCCTCTGAAATTTAAAAGACATTTTGTGTAGATTTATTTTAAAGTTCATTGCTTGTGGTGTCAACTTTATGATAGCATTAGTTTTGTCCTTTATGTTCATCTTGGTTGGTCGTAACCAACCATGTTTCAAAAAATGACAGCGGTAACGGAATTACGAAAATGGTAACGGAATTACGCCTTCTTAAAGGTATGGTGACAAGAAAACTGCCTCAAAATTGGGTTTTACTGTATCTAAGGTAGATTTTCATGAAGATTACTAATACAAACATATTTTCCTCGTGGGAAAACCCGGTAAAATAAAAAATCAACTTGTAAATTCTCTTTCGGAACCCCCGTAAAAAAACTGAGTCCCGGGCGAACAAAAAATGACGTCATCTTTGTGACGTCACCTGCAGGCAATCGCAGTTTAGCTCGGTCATAGACGTACACGCTGAGTACAATACTCACGTTGACACAGAGATATTATTTCCATTTGTTTCAATATTTGCAAACATTTGTTCAGGTTTATATCATGGGACGATATACACTCAGATGTGTAGCTGCATCCTGCTACAATTCATTTCTTAGCAATTCTTAAGCATTTTCAGTAAAACCTCAATTTACAAGCAAAAACGAGTTTGTTTTACAAGCAAGTCATAGGCTCTGCATGTAAACAATGCACATTCCTCCGCGTTGCGGTCTGCATGTGATGTCATGAATCGGGTGACACGTGCGCACATTTCCGCTCTGCTATAAATGACTTTTTTTAGGAGCATAGAACGCCGATGCGTAATAAAGCAAAAAAGTTGCATGAAATTTACCTTTTTTTCCCAACTTAAGGATTTCTTTGAAAAAAAGAGTGTGGTATATCAATAAAGGCACATATTTAAAGCTATAAACCTGAATCAAAGCCGGGATTGCTCCCCTCCTTTAAATGTACCTTAAAAAATCAAATTTCTTGAGCACCAGATAATCTGATATCCCTTCAAAATGTTATTTTGATGTTCAAACATTTATAACAACCCAAATGCAAGATACTTTTATGCCAAATTGTAAAGTATTACATGAATACACCTGCTTAATTTGTTGGTAACGCAATGTGAAATTTCAAAACAAAAAAAAATGATTTGTGTTTGCGATATTCAAGTAAGTCTTTGTTTACATAGTCCTTGTTATCAAACTCTGTAGTCCTGGCACACATCAATCGTCACATATTTCTCAATTTATACTAGAAAACTGTCTAATAAACATCGTAACGGAATTACACTAATTACACTGCTTTGTCAATTGTCCACGCATTCTTCTAAATTACAGTATCAATTGGATAAAAATCACTGCCATCAAAGTATATCATACACACATACTACCAAAACAATTTTTTGATCATGTACACTTCCTTATTTTATGCAATTTGGACAAAACAGATTGGGAAGCAAGTGCATACATGTACATGTAGCTGAACAATAATTCAAAGTCAGATGTCAAGTGATGCATGTATCAAGGATACCAGGAATTGTATATCAATTTGATGTTAGAATTCAGAAAAACCCTCTAGACTTATTTACATTGGACATGTACTAACAAAGTATGTAACCATGCTGACAAGTTTAATGGCCAGCAGAGATAGGGTTCAATCCTATTGTCTGAATTGAAATACCTACCAATAATTCTGGGAAGTTAAAAGCCAGGGAACTAATTAGCATGCTACAAGTATTTATATGAAGAAAAGTGTATCTATTCTGTCTGTTTGTGGCACATTGAGAATATCTATATAATATTTGCTATTAGACCAATGTCAATGCCATAGATCTACTAAAATGTTTTAAATTAAACCTATCCATTTGACAACAATCACTGCCACTGAAGAATACTACCAAGACACTTTTTTGATCATGTACACATACTTAATGCAATTTGGACATAATACATTTGGAAGCATAACATCATGTACAAGAACAATGAAGCAGGACAAATCTGAGTGAGACATGCAATATATTTGAATAGCTCCCTGTTAAGTTCAACAATTTGATTCCGATTATCACTCTAGAGCTGAAAATTGCTAGTATACACCCAAGGCGCAATTATCTTATTTTTATGTTAATAAAGTTTTTAAATGTGTATTTTGTCATTAATTTAATATCATTCACATTAAACGTATTACATGTATCTAAGTGATGTATACAGTATCAATATTATGGCTTCTTTACTATTGCATACATTGTAATAGAGATATGCATACATTATGTTTACTATTCGACACGTAGAGACTAGATTGGAGACTATCAACTATGGTAATTTGATCTGGCTGGAGGTCATTCCCCACTGTGCTGAGGCCAAGGGTTAAGTGGCATTAACCTCCAGTATATGACATATGTATTACTTTGAGTCCAGTACTCCTAGAATAATGACCACACCCCCCCCCCCCCCCCCCCCTACCCCCACAATTTCACAAAGTGTAGTCAGGCCATTAATTTCACATGTGCATGTATACATTTCTACAATGATATAATAGTAAACTTTACAGTGAGTGTGAGAAGTGTCCTTCTATTTATCATGGTGACCGATATGTGACTGCATTGAGTGCATACTTTTTGTAGCTAACTAGCCTTGTTTTTATATCAATCTAAGTCACTTTCCTATTTCAAATTTGCATTAATGCAATGGATAATGTTCAGTAAATCGAAAGTCGTATATAATTGAATATTACCTTATATGAGCCCGGGCACAACACTTTCGGTCATAAGTCGCAATGGATCTTTAGTACATAGAGCCTCAAAATCATGAAAAATTGTCTCAGGGTGAAAAATTCAACTTAACGGGATTTGATACTTACATATTTCATCTACATTCTCTGAAAATTTCAGGTCCTAATTCGAATTTGTTATACCATAAATAATGATTTTTCTGAGCGACCTTCATTTCGCTTTCGACCAGAATCTCAGTAAATCCACGCTGGCGTTTCATGATCGATTATATTCTATCCTGTGAACGTGAACGCCAGAGCTCTTATTGTGTCTGATACCATAAAGCACCGCAGCGCTTCGGCGAAAATACTGTACAGTGATTGGTCAGACTAATTCTATTAACCGGGTACCGTACTGCACTGCGCTGATCCGCCACTGAACATCAAAGAGCAGCGGCGTGCATGCAGTGCAGCTAGTAGTCCAGTCAATCTAGCAAATATTAGGGGGTAACCTCGTCAAAATTGCAACACGGGATTTTTTTTTTCGGAATTCTGTTCAGGAAACTCCCCTTAACAACCAAAAAAAAAGTCCTAAGAAATCGAAGCTACGGAAAGTGGTTTAATTTTCATTATTTGAAGATAATTAGCAAATTTGCATAATTATGAAATAAGGTCAGGGGTCATTTTCTATCTAGGAATAGTACGCTAGTAATTAAAACAAATATTCTAAGGTATTTTGGGGCAAGGAATCTATTTCCGGTGCTCGTTTGCGAGTGCCATGTGGAGAAAACCCTGAAATCCAAGATGGGTGCTTCCTAATTTGCATATTTATGAATATTATTGGTTTTCATTGGCTACAGCCTCTAATAAGCAATAATTATAGTGTTTTTTTCTTTAATCATGTTCTAAATGTATATCAAAGATACTTCAGCTTGGTTGTCGCCTTGGCAACCTCTTGCAATGCATATAATTAGCATAATTTTATTATTTACCTAATTTGCATATTCCCCCAAATTGAGTATATTGGGAACCCGGAAAATAAAAATTACGTGAAATACCACTTTTCCAAGGTTGGGGGCAGGAAATCCATTTATGATACTTAATTCGACGTATCACCTTGGCAACCCACACAAATCCAAGATGGCCGTCTTTGGCATTTTAAAGGAGATAATGCTATTTGCCACTTTAACGGCATTTTTTTTAGAGCATAATTTATTCACTGTTAGCACATTGCAATTTAAGTATTCCGATTGCTAATTCGAATAATTGAGAGTCCAAAAATTATAATATTGTTCTAATATAACCAAAAGAATGAAGCTGTGTATAATTACATGTGAAATGTGGGGAGCAGCCATCTTGGATTTAAGAAGGTTGCCATGGTGCTATATGGAAAATAAGTATAAAAAATGGACTTGTTGCCCCCCAAAACCTTGGAAAAGTGGTATAACTTGTAATTTTTACTTTCCGGGCTCCCAATATACTCAATTTGGGGGAATATGCAAATTAGGTAAATAACCCAATTATGCAAATTATATGCATTGATAGAGGTTTCCAAGGTGGCAACTAATCTGAAATAGCTTCACTACATATTTAGAACATGAATGAAAAATAATAATCCGGAATGATTGCTCATTAGAGGCTGTAACCACTTAAAACCAATAATATTCATAAATATGCAAATTAGGGGCAGCTATCTTAGCTTTTAGGGCGTTGCCTATACGACACATGCAAATGAGCACCGTTAATGGATGCCTTGCCCTAAATTATCCTAGTATAATCGTTTTTATCAATATTGTGCTATTCCTATATAGAAAATGACCCTCACCGCATTTCAGAAATATGCAAATTAGCTTATATTTATAATGGTAATTAAACCACTTTCCGTAGCTTCGATTTCTTAGGACTTTTATTATGTTGTTCAGGGAAGTTTCCTGAACAGAATTCCGAAGAAAATTCCCATGTTGCAATTTTGCCGAGGTCAAGACCCTATAGATATTGACTGGACTATAGATGTGTTCGTTGAACTTGGTACAAATTGATTACTATTCTGTAGCCTATAGTTTTCATTCATTTGTAAATGCAAAGTTACATAAAAACTAAAATTATCAGCAACCGTTTCAATAGCTCATTTGAGTATTATGCAAATCACTTTAATTACAGACCTACTGTTTTGGTAGGATGTCTAACAAAAATACTTGGTACTACTGACCTGAAAAATATAGGTGTTATCGTTTGTATTCACTCAACAAGTCCGTTTTTTGATAAAAAATGTGCAATATTTTACTATTTTTGTGGACATTAATTTACATGTTATGCAAATTATATGCAAATTATGTTGAACCTGATATACCTGTCACCGTGTGTTATGGTATATTGGCTTTTGATACTAGATGTGCACACTATTCTGGTTATGATAGTGCATCTAGATTTTAAGCAATACATAACTTCATATTGATCCAATCAAACTATAGCTCATTTGCATATTATGCAAAGTACTTTCATGCTAAACGTTTCAATTGAGTGCCACCCTAACCTGTTTCATATCTGAACTTAAAAATATAAAGGCTTTATCATTTGCATCCACTCGATCAAACCTAACCCTAGGTCTATTTGTTCAACAATATGGAATATTTTATTTTTTTGGGAACCTAATTTGCATATTATGCAAATTATGTAGTCATTACAAGTACGGGTATGCGTTCATTGTGTACCTTATAATACTAATATTGGGTTGCCATACTTTTCTGGCGTCAATATAGTATATAAATATTTTTTAACAATTAATTTAATATTTGTACCTTTAAACAATACCTAATTTGCATATTATGCAAATTAAACCACTTTCCGCAACTTCGATTCCTTGGGACTTTTTTTTTGGTTGTTAAGGGGAGTTTCCTGAACAGAATTCCGAAAAAAAATCCCGTGTTGCAATTTTGCCGAGTTCAAGGCCATATATTGACTGGACTATAGGTAGCTAGCCAGCTTAAAGCCTCGCTGTATTCTTTTGTTCGGCGGTAGTAGAGTACGGTACTTAGCAGCTCAGTGCATGCTACGCACAATGCACAGTGCCGGCCTCCTCGAATTTCTTTAGTGAAGCCATACAATGCGTTTGGAGTTTAATTGTGTAAACTGTAACCAAACCTTACATTTTGAATTTAACCAGGACGCGAACCTAAACGCAATCATTATGCTGTTTATCGGCTCTTTGGAAATCTTCACCGAACCCCTCCCCAACCCCCCTTCTCATCCCTTGAAAAAATCCTGGGGTACGCGATCAATGCTTATAGTTAGATGACCCGTTTTTAACCCAGGGCTGTACTTGAAAATTGTTTGTCTTAAACGTTCATATTGCCAAGCTTTAAAAATTCCTTTTTTTTTTTTAAGAAGTGGAGAATAAAAATGTGCAACCTTTCAACACTCCAGAATAATCATCCAGTCCCAGGGCATCTTTCACTAGAACGTGACGCTGTCCCATAAGTGAGAGCCAATCAAATAGCTTGTTTTGCGTTGCACTAATAATCACATTATTACCAGCTCGCTTATCACGAGGAATTATTCGAGGCAAATCCTGTAGTCCCTATTATTATATTGTGTGTTCTCTATGGCATATCATACATACTGGGCCACCTACAATTATATGTATGAAATTTTTGGTCCGAAATTGACCCCCCCCCCCCCCCTCCCCTGATGTACACACACTTTTTATACGCGTGGTTCAATGGGGCGATTTGACCGCCACGGGGGCCGGTCGGCCAGCCATCTACCCCCTCCCCTTCCCCCTTGTACGCGTACGTATTTCAAGTACCAGCGTACCTTCTGGGAACTCCCGGATTAATCCATTTTTCATACGGGGGATATGATTTTTCGATGTATTTGCTAACAATTATAAGAATCGTTTCTGTGGTTGTCTGTTTTCGTGTGATACTTTGAAAAAATAAGTATTATATTATTGTTTACTTCTACATTTGAATATGAATTTTTAAATTATCTAACCCTTTTTTCGGAAAAAAAGTAAGTGATTCGCCACGGGCGAATAATGGTTTTGTCCCGTCGAGAATGTACTATAAAAACACCCCACGCATTATAAGCGGAATATTTTACAAAAAAAAAACATGATTCATTAATATGATTTTTTCTACTGTTCCTGCATACTGCCGTGTGCAGATTGTGCAGCCTCCGTAAAAATGATGCAACACCCATGAGCTGTGGATTTACACTATTTAAATCAAGCAATCTGATTGACTCAAAACCAGTTTCATTTCCGCAAAAGAATTTCTTTTAGAATCATAATGTAAGTGAATCGACTGGAAAATTACGAAAGAAAAGGTGCAATTGGAGCGTTAGTATTATAGACGTCTTTATTATCATAAGTACCGAAAACTGTATTCCTTTGAATTTCAATGAAAGATAGCATTGCTCCGTAGACGCCCTCGATTGATTATCAGAATACGCCTCTCCGATGTGACGATTCATCGTGTAAAGTGTATTGTTGCGATAAGTACAGTACTGGGGCGAGCGGGGGGCGGGATAAATGAATGGGGCCGTTTCTGAACATCATGAGTTCATTGTTAGGAGGGATAACACTGTGCCGACCCACCAGCTAGGTTGAAAGGAAAACCCGACGTGGCTTTGTCCAATTACGTAATACCGCCGAAAAGCTTCGCTGATTGGCTGATGAATTTTGAGTGTGCACTGAGCTGATTTCATTGCTTGTTGATCGATCACGAAAAGCTAAACGGTGAAAGCCTACCCTTGTAAAAAAATCTGCGTACTGCGGTAGTACTCGTACCAGCTGTACGTGGTACGTGGAGTACAGACTACCGC
>JBAMJV010014110.1:0-20789 GCA_037951105.1 Echinarachnius parma
CCCACCCCCTAACTAATACCACGACGTACGCCACTAGCCAGTATGCCGTCCTCAGTCTCTAATGCCTCGGTCACACCTTTGCGTATTGGGCTTGCGTATTGCTGCGTATTGCTCGAACGCAGACATACGCAGACACACCCAATAAAGCGCAATGATGCGAGCTCACTACGTACTCAATACGCAGACTAGCGCAGGGGCCTGCGTATGTCGCTCGCTAGTTTTAAAATTTTCTAAACTCTCGCAAGCAAACGCAAGGTCAAATTGCATACGAGCGGGAGCGAGTGACAACCAGTGAATGCGAGCAACAGCGAGCGACAGCGAGTGACCTAGCGCAGGTATACGCAATCATTCACACCTCATTTTTGTAGAGCGCGTGTCACTGCGTATAGCTGCGTTTCCCATACGATTTACCTCGCTGTAGCTCGTTGTCGTTCGCATGATTGCGCGTATTGCTGCGCTGTTGCTCGCACACCGCTCCTAGCAACACGAATCACTGCGATGGCCACTCGCTTTGCTGCGAGTCTCGCTCGTGTGCCACTCGCTATGCTGCGAGTCTAGCTCGTGCGCCATTCGATTTAGCTCGCTCTCGCTGGTTCCCGCTCGCTTTAGCTCGCTAGCACTACGATTGGCTGCCTAGCAGGACGATTTGCAAAAAAAGACGGGCCGTAAAATGACCAGTTTTTATCTACCGCCGCAGCCCGAGCGAGCTGGTACGCTTCAGAGCGAGCTGGCACGCAACAGTACGAACGGCAGTCGAGCTAAAGCGAGCGAATACGCAGTGAGACGCAACGATAAACGATACCAACTGGTGCGAGCGGCTAGCGAGCGGCAAGCGAGCAAAGAACGAGTTCCATACGCAATGTGGCGAGCACACTGCGTATTGAATCGTACTGCTTCGAGCAACAGCGAGCTAAAGCGGGACCATAGGCAACCATAGGCAACCGTACGCAGTCTCTATACGAGCGGCATACGAGCTACATACGCAATAGTGTGACTGCTAACTTCAAAATCGCTGCGTATTGCTGGGTAAGGCTGCGTATTGATATACCCCGCCTAGCGCAGCAATACGCAGCAACATACGCAAAGGTGTGACCGAGGCATTATAAGCGCCTTATAAATGCAATTATTATTATTATTATTATTTAATGATCCTCACTACCCTTTTAACCTGGTAGTGCACTTGGTTTTCAAACAGGTATTTAACGATTCTTAACTCTGAAATTCGCTCACAGCTATCGAGACTTTTCTTGTGACGGGTGTGTGCTTTCTCTTGAACATCATCATGGGTAGCGTCGACGACGTGAAAACGTTTTCACAGGATATTGGTGAGACGGTGGCCGAATATTGGAAGGACCTGGAGAGCTATCCGCCGATGACCACCAAGGAGCCGGGTTTTCTTCTTGACCAGTTGCCGCTCGAAGCCCCGGACAAGGCCGAGCCGTGGGGCGACGTCTTGGATGATGTCAAACGGCTTATCTTTCCGGGGGTGAGTTCGTTTCTATCAATATACTTATTAGTGATTCATCGTAATCAACCCGTTTGCAGCGATTTGGTTTTGGTTTACATAGTCACATCTCCATTACCATGTCGAAATATGTTGGTTTAATTTCTCTTCGGGGTGGCCTGAAACATGCCGAATATGCAGATAATTAGCAATGATGCATTATGTTGTGTTTAATTATAGAGTTACAGTATGCACTGGCATTTTAAAGGTTTAAAGGATAGTACAGTTCTGCATGGTCAAACATAATTTTAGTAACTTAAACTTGTAAGTTATCATTAAAAACCAAGGCCAAGCCCGTCGCGACGGTCCCCGGAAGAAAACCACCAGTAAACGAGACGAAACAGCGGCTGCAGAAAGCAACGACGAAGGGTCCGATCTCGAGGACAGAGACTTAAACCCCGCCACTGAGGCTGTAATAAACACTCTCCTAGCCGACAACAACTTCATTACTAAGTTCGTGAAGGCAATCAAGGCTAAACTGATGAACGAAATCCACGACACACTCTGCGAAGAAGTCAACCGATCGATTGACTACGGGTCTACGGCGCCGAAGCCCAACATGACGAGATCAAAAAGCTGGAAAGAGAGGTGAATGAACTGAAGGCCGACATCGATGACTCCGAGCAGTACACGAGGAGGAACTGCCTTATCTTCGCGCGACTGACGGAGAAGGAGGAAGGAGAAAACACCATTAATCCTGAAATTAGGGTCTTTGACTTGGGCCCAATTGTTGAAGGACTTGCAAACCGATTGTAAAGTTGCAATTAAGTCATTGCAAGTTAGAAAATATACGCATTTGAACCAATCAGATTTGCGCATTTAGTCACATAATCTGACTTACAATAATAATTGCAACTTTACAATCGATTGCAATTCTTTCTGCAACGGGGCCATAAATGCGTCACTAATCTGAAGTATCACAGAGTATTTTGTGAATAGCGTCCTCTGAGTTGACTGTGTTACACATTGTCACTTGGATTTGACTAGTCTGAAACCAAGGCAAAGGTATCGTTTTGTATTTGGTTAGTTTTGAAGAATAGTTCTGTTTACCTTTCCTAAGAACCTATGAAAAGAAAACACATTTTAAAATGGGACATGCTGATAAATATCACATTTTGGTCATGTTTTTAATTGTGTTTTGTCATCTACTTCCAGTAAATTCAACCAGCTTGGCCTGTAAGGTCCCGAAAACAGCGTTTATTCAGTGTTGAGATGTTATATATATCTATTATCTTTCTTTGTAACATTTATATCGATAAATTGGCTTGAGACAAGTTAAAATGAAACTATTGAAAACAAATTCGACGATGGTTCGATTTATAGTAAACGAATTAGCATCTTCATGCAATAAGAATTGTTTAGTATGAGACTATAAAACTAAGCTAAACGCACACAGAGCCCACTCGACCCGACCCGACTCGATCCGACTGATTTTCAGTCAGGCTAGAGTCGGGCCCGATCAGTCAAGGCCGATTTAACATGTTGTTGTTGTTGTTGTTACTGTTGTTGTTGCTGCTGTCGTTATTGCTGTTGTTGTCTTTAACAATTCTTTGAATTAGAAGAATTAAGTGTATATCATTTTTCTCATTTATAGATGACCCATTTTGCGAGTCCTAACTACCACGGACATGTGGGACTCGGGGTGTCGCCCGCCACGATCGCAGCGGACCAACTTGCGGCTGCCCTCCCTAGCCCAAGCGCTACGTGGGTAAGTCAGCATCAAGAAGCTAGAACGAAATGCTCCCAAGGGAGTAAAAAGTGCACCTTATTTACTGGAATAATAATGCTGTGCATGGATATTCGACGAAGGCTATAAACCACAGAATCATGTATAAATCTTTAAGATTTTATTAGCGCTATTAAATGATCCAGAAATGAATATATCGCTAGTATAATTCCGACACGATTGTCACTATTTTTTTTAATTCTGTCTTTGGCTTGCAGACCTGGGAGACTACAACCTTTCAGGGTGCTACTTCAAACCTACCGTGTATCTACTTCACAATCTGACCATGGGAATCGGTACAAGTAATATATGTTATTTCTATAAATCTATTACATTTTATCATGATGATTGATATATACGCATGAAAAACTAACCCGGCTAATTGCCATCCACATAATATGTATATCCCCAGCTCAGTTATCCCCTGCACAATGGTATTTCCTACAGGAAGGCTACTCCCGGACCAAATGTACCACCTGGACAACAACTATCCGGGAAATTCCAGGCAAAATGCACCTCTTGGAGTAAATACTAACCACCAAACCAACTACCTACAATAATATCTGGACGGCTGTGCCATCATAACTAGCATCCGAACATAATACATATTATCCCGATTGTTCCGCGGATTAAATCTCTGGCTGCACAGATTGCGCCGTCAAAGAAAAACAAATCGGCGCCAATATAATTCAGTTAAAAAACCAGTTGATTCATTTTATCTTTACTTGTTTATAATTTGTATCATGATAATTGATAAATATGTTTTTTCTTATCGTTCTGTATGTTTCAGGGACGAAGAACCATCATAAGAGCTTTTCAGCTCAGTTAGTAGAGCATCGGTCTAGACTCTAGAGTACCGGTCTAGCAATCCGGAGTTCTTGCGTTCTAATCCCGGGGGAGCCCAATATTCGTTGCTCGTTTTCATTTATTTTTTAGATATTGATGATGCAGATGTTATTTGTTCTCTTTTTGACACTATAGATGCTTAATCCATCCTCCACTGAGCTCGAGATGAGAACGACTGATTGGCTGGGCAGGATGATGGGGCTTCCTGAGGAATTCCTCTTCAGTTCTGGGAAAGGACATGGTGGTGGCGTCATCCAGGTAAGACCACGAATATGATCTCTGGATAATGTTAACCACAGGATTTCCTCGTCAGTTCTGGATCTCTGGTTAAGGACTAGGTTTACCAGAGGAATTCCTCTTTATTTATGCTAAAATGATGGTGGTGGCGTTATTCAGTTAAGAACAGCGATATGGTCTTTGGATAAGGTATACCAGAGGAAATCCTTTTTCAGTTCAGGGGAAGGACATGGTGGTGGCATCTCTGGATAAGGTATACAATATAGGTATTCATCCTTGTTTGTGGAAAAGCTAAAAGGACATGGTGGTTGCGTCACCCGGGTAAGAACTTGGGAAAGTGGCAAAATGTTGAGCGATTTCCCAGGAAAGAATTTTCGACGTCGTAACAGCGAAGCAAATGTAGTTTCATAGCAATTGGCAGTTCATCCATTTAACCTATAATTTGATGGATGTTTTACAATCTTCCTGATAATGGATGGGTGAACAGATTCTGGCACACCCTTTCCTTAGTGGATGGGAACTGTTTAGTTTACCCCGTTATTTCAAGTATAGCTAGTTTAAAGTTATCTAATATTACACTTCATATCCGTGATCTTCTCTCTATCAGGAAAGCGCTAGTGGCAGTTGCATATTGATGCTGGTAGCTGCCAAGGCGCGGGCAATACAACGATTACGCAAGAATGACCCCGACATTGACCCGTATGACGTCATGCCCAAGCTGGTTGCATTTGCAAGTGACCAGGTAGGTCTCAATATTAAACTGTATACCGTCTTAATTATTTGTAGACATAATATATGTATGCCTATAAAGATTGGTTCTATCGGTTTGTCTAGCACGATCATAAATGCTGTCAAACACAATGGCCCGTATTCACAAAGGAGGTTTGTACAAACCCAGGTTCAAACCGCGGTTTACATCTATGGAATGCCAATTGTAAACTGATGGAGAGAGAATGTGTACCAGCAACATTGTTAACAAGTAAGGAATTTACATTCTCCTTCCATCAGTTTACAATTTGCATTCCATAGATGTAAACCACAGTTTGTACAAACCTCCTTTGTGAATACGGGCCAATAACACTAACAGAACTCTGCACAAATGGTGGCATTATAAACCGAAAATTAAAAACTCGATTTTTTTTTTTTTTTTTTTTTTTTTTTTTCTTCATATAAGCTTGTAAAAAATACTTATTAAGGTTTAACCTAATATTCTGTTTTGTATTCCCTTGACATTTGATCTTTGTAACATTGCTTGTTGTTATTACATTTTTTATTAGACTGAGGTTCATTACAATTTATACAAATTATGAAAGGGGGCGTGAAATTAGGGTCTATACAACTGTCAATATAATCAATTTTGTATTTCATTTTTGTAAACATGTTGTCTGCAGAAGTAATACATAATAACACATTTTAAAAATATTTGTCATTGTAGGCCCATTCCAGCGTTGCCCGGTCTGGGCGGGTAGCAGGGATTCGGTTTGAAATCCTGCCCACAGATGACCAGGGGTCACTTCGGGCGGACGCACTTCTCCAGGCGATTGCAGAGGCCAGAGCGAAGGGAAGATACCCCATCTTTGTAAGTCTACTACGATCATTAACCCCCCATTAACAATATAGATTTGAGTGGGCATAGCGAGAGTTCCTGAAGAAAACTATTATACGTGTACAGGGGACCGGGTCAAATTACTATAACGGGGATCCAGGGGGCATAACCCCCGGAAGATCCAAAATATTGAAGGGGATGATAATACAGGCCACCCCCCCCCCCCCCAACCTCAAATATTAGGGGGGATATATCCCCCCATCCCCCCGTGATCGACGCCAGTGCATAGAATTATGAATAAACAAACCAACCACTCGCGCCCGTGCCATTCTGTAAGCACGTAAACGCGAGCCGCTTCTGGTGGGGTCCAGGGGCGAAGCCCCCGGAAGCTTTTGGATTTAAGCTACTCAAATCCCCAAAATCAAAACTAACAAGCAAGCAACAAGCAAAAAACAAAACACGGGAGGAGGGGGGGGGGGGGGGGGGGGCTCGGACCAAGAGCCCCCCACCCATCACTACGCCACTGACCATACAACATTATAATGCCGTATAGTCACATTCCCCCATAAACCATTCCCGTGAGAGCCACGTATAATAAATTAAGAAACAATTACTATAAAGCGCCGTAATAACTCCGAAATCTGGGGGCCTCGTAAAGCAGTGGAAGAGCTATACGTCAGACATTCGGCCTCCCCTATATACAAACCATAACAAAAGTCACGTCAGTAGACACGGCTAATTTTACGTGGCAAAATTGTGAACATTAGGTAATTTCACCCCTGCCTTCCTGTATGCCACGTGCTAACATGCCACGTGCCATAACAGGCAAGGAAGAGTTGGGGGTGGCGTTGCTCTTTATTTATTAAAGAAATTTAGTTATTATGTTCATAGTAATATTTCTGTTAGTAATGAATTTGTAGAAACTCTTTTTATTGAGATAATTATTTCTGGCAATAAAAATATAATAGTTGGTGTTGTTTATCGTCCCCCAAATTCAAATGCTAATGATTTTTTATTACATATATGCAATTTGCTTCATAATCCTATTTTTCTTAATAATTATTGTTTTATAATG
This sequence comes from Echinarachnius parma, assembly GCA_037951105.1. Lineage (NCBI taxonomy): Eukaryota > Metazoa > Echinodermata > Echinoidea > Clypeasteroida > Echinarachniidae > Echinarachnius > Echinarachnius parma. Next base: position 6,935 of record JBAMJV010014110.1, read on the forward strand.
GGTGACTTTAATATTAATTTGCTTAAAGATGATACTCCCGATTTAAGAGAATTCTTAAATACTTTCTTATCTGCCTCTTTTTTGCCACTTATTACGAAACCCACGCGCGTCACTAATCAGTCTGCTACCCTCATTGATAATATTTTTTCTAATGTCATTCCACATCCTGATTCCCATATAATTCTTTCTGATATTACTGATCACTATCCAATTATGACTCATTTTACTGTTTCCCAATCTGTAAATAATGGCTCTTATCCCCTTAGACGTAAAATTACACATGAAAATGTTACTCGCTTAAATCAAGCTTTAGATTATATTGATTGGTCCCCAATATATAATAATGATAATGTTGAAAATTCTTATGATACTTTTTGTAATGTATTGAATGAACAATTAGATGTTTATGTACCTTTGCAACGAGATAAAAATAATTATAAGAAGACTCCTAGACTCCCTTGGATATCTAAATCATTATTGAGGTCTATAAATAGAAAAAATAATTTGTATTATAAATTTAAATTAGATAAAACAGAAAAGGCTCGGGAGAAATACACATCATATAAAAATATTTTAACACGAATTCTTCGTTTAGAAAAGAAAAAATATTTTGAAAAATGTTTAGATTTATATAAACATGATATGCAAAATACTTGGAAAATAATTAAACAAGCCATGAATTTACAAGATAATAGACATGATATAACCAAAATCAAATTTAATGATACTATTTTTGAAGACCCTGTAACCGTAGCGAACATTTTTAATAATTATTTTTCTACTATCGGCGATGATCTTGCAAAAGATATCCCTCCATCTAATAAGCAATTTGTTGATTTTTTAGGCCCTTCCAATGAAAACTCTATGTTTTTGGTTCCTACTAATAGAAATGAAATTATAAATATTGTTATGAATTTACATAATAAAAAAAGCTCTGGATATGATGGCATCAATAATTTCATTTTAAAGAAGATTATTTTGAATATTGTTGATCCATTAGTTCATATTTTTAATTTATCATTATTAAACGGGCAAGTGCCGAATGTCATGAAAATTGCGAAGGTTATACCTCTTTTTAAGAAGGGTGATAAATTAAATATTAATAATTATCGGCCAATATCTTTATTGTCTTCATTCTCTAAAGTTTTGGAAAAAATTATATTTGTTCGAACCGTTTCTTTCTTAAAGCAAAATAATATTTTGTCAAGCACTCAGTTTGGGTTCAGAGAAAAACATAATACTATTCATGCATTATTATCCTTTATTGATAAAGCAGCTCATTCATTTGATGAGTCCTCGCACATGATTGGTATTTTCCTGGATTTCTCCAAGGCCTTTGACACGATCAACCACGAAATACTACTTAATAAACTTTATCATTATGGTGTGCGTGGAAAGGCCTTGGAGTGGTACAGGAATTACCTTTCTAATAGGCAACAATATGTATTTTTGAATAATAATAAATCATTAATGTCTCATATTAATTGTGGGGTTCCACAGGGCAGTATTTTAGGCCCCCTTTTATTTATAATATACATAAATGATTTTTGTAGGTCATCTAATATTCTTTCGTTTATACATTTTGCTGATGATACTAATTTATTTTTTTCTCATCATGACCCACTTGTACTTGCTGAAACAGTCAATAATGAATTATGTAAGGTTCTTCAATGGATTAGAGCAAATAGGTTATCTCTTAATCTACAGAAAACAAAATATATGTTATTTAGTAAATCAATTGATTTATTGCCTGTTAATATTTCTTTAGAAGATTATTCATTAGACTGTGTTCCTTTCATTAAATTTTTAGGAGTAATTGTTGATAATAAATTAACTTGGAAACATCATATTGACAACATTTGTAATATAATATCTCGTAATATTGGTATAATAAATAGACTTAAAACACATCTTCCATTAAAATCATTATTAATGCTTTACTCTTCTTTAATACTACCATATTTAAATTATGGCTTGCTGGCTTGGGGCAACACTTATCATAGTTATTTAGATAAATTATTTTTATTGCAAAAGAAGGTCTTACGCATTATTTTTAATTTATCTCCACATTACCACACTGATTATTTATTTTTGGAAAATGAGTTGTTAAAGATTCATGATTTATATTCCCTACAATTGGGACAATTTATGTACAATTTTAATAAAAACCTTTTACCTTCCGCGTTTAATGACATGTTTGTAAAAAATCGTACGTTTCATAATTACCCGACAAGACATTCAGAAGAATTTCATTTACCCCGTTTAAGAACTCTTTCAGCTCAATATACATTCTTTTATGAAGGCCCCAAATTTTGGAATAATCTTAGTGATCACATTAAAGAGTCCCCTTCCCTCAATTCATTTTTAAAAAAATTAAAGTTATTTTTATTACAGTCTTACAAGTCCGATTGACTCGCTATAAATATATCATCCCCCACCTCTCAATTATTCAACCTTTGCCCTTTACCTCTTAAAATATGTCATCGTTTCTATTCCTCCCTTTTCCCCGCAACAATTGATATGTTGAGCACGATCCATACTTCCTTTCTCCCTCTTCTTTTCTACTTTCTCCTTCCATGCAGCATTTTTTGTCTTGTCTTTGTTCAGTATTGTATTTGTCTGTCATACATTTTCTATATTGTATGTTTTCGTTAGTTTTTTTTTTTTTCAAGTCTGTGAGAGCTCCGATCTTAAACTGATTTTAAACTTTTTTGTTCAACTTCAAATCACCATTTCAGACTTTTTTGCTACAATCTAAATATATTTATAACTTTGCTCTGACGCTTCATAGTCTTTGTTATTGTCATTTATTTTGTTTATATATGCTATATACATTTTTGTATAGTATGTCAATTTTTATATTTGTTGCTTTTTGTATCATTTCAAATCAAAGAAGAAACACATTTTTGTTTTTCTTTCATTTGCAATTTTTGTTTTTTGTCAAAAAAAAAATAGATTGATATTTTGATTCGTTTGCTGTTTTTGTTTTGTCTTGTTTAAACAATTATTTGTATACGTCTATTTTTGTCTGAGGGATTCACATTTTACAAGCAATACGCTTTTCAGTGGATCCCTCCACTTCTTCAGACATTATTGATAAACAAATTAATAATCTGTAAATATATAATGTGCCCTGCCGGTGGGAAGTTTGAGTGCACCCGTTGTTAGTTATCTTTTGTTACATTTTATTTTTGTAGTATTTTATGTCCAGATAATTAGTCTAAATATACTTGTACTGGCCAAAAGTTTGATTACACTTGATGTCAGGCATTAAACAAGATGTTTATACCAAAGGGTGTGCTCGGGCTTTTTGACCGATGGGGTATATATATATATATATATATATATATATATTTGTTCAATGAAATGTAATACTCTTTGAATTTCGATATTGTTTATTTATTGTTGTTCAATTAATGTTATTATTTTCTGTAAATTTGCTATTTTGTAATTATTGTAATATCTCTGTTGAAGTGAAAAAATTAACTGAACTGAACGTGCTAAAATGCCACGTGCTAAAATTATGAATGACAAAATTAACACTTTACATAATGATTTATATTATATACTAAATTATATGGATCTTATTTAGTAGCGCTTCCGAACAAATCGTTAAAGGGATAGTTGAGTTTTGGTATAGAGAGTCAAAATTTTGGTCAAACTGAATTTTAGTAACCAAAACCTGCACCATTACATTACAAACTAATAGTTATAACTCCACCATGCTCTAAAGGTATACAAAAATTACAAACGACTAGTAAGTAAAAAGCCTGTTATCATTCAAAAAGAGCCGTTAAAACTCAAGACGGCGCTCTCTAAAAACTCATTGGTTTCAACCATTTTTAATAACAAATTGTGCATGTGATATTTTGTTAAAGTAATGATTAAATAGAGAGATCATCAACAATTATTTAAAAACATATTTTGTACATTTTTGAAAAGTGTAATCATTTTTTTTTCAACCGCTAGTTCAAAATTATTGATTTATTGTGGGGCCCCACAATAATTACAAATGGTTATATTTATGGATATTTTAGCCGTCTCTGAACCGATTTTGAAAGTTTATTCTTTCATTAAAATTGTTTGCTCTTTCAAATTTGACACTCAGTTTTTCATTACCTCACAAAAAACTGATTTTGTGCAGCGCCCTCTATACCAAAACTCAACTATCCCTTTAACCCGCTCTATTTTCTTGTACAAATAATTACATTATATAACTGTTTTCAAATGTATGATTGTGTAATGATTACTCCCATTTGTATCACTTACCATGCACGATGCCCCTGTCATGTTTTGTCATGTATGTGTCTTTTTTAGTTTGTTTGTATAAGTATATCTCGTAACTACTGTTCGAGGAACCATGCCTCCACAAGGCCACTTGGCCTTTTTCTTTTTGGTTCCCTATTTTCATTTTCTTGTATATTGCAACTTATGCTTATTATTGTATTTGTGTATTGTTTTTTTCAGTGAAAATGAAAAAATGAATAAAATGCGTTGAATTGAATGTTCTTTTTAATTACCATACAGGTAGGTGCAACCTTGGGTTCTACTACGTCTTGTGCAAGTGATAACCTCGCCGAGTTGGGTCCAATTTGTAAGTTCTTTTAAATGTAGTTCGGATTTGTAAATCAGATGCGTGGTGCCATCTTGCGAACGCCTTGTGCACGTTGCGTAATGTACACTGGCTCAGTGGTTTAATACATAGAAGTATGAATAAACAAACCAACCCGTTTATAACTAGAAGGCTCACTTAACGCGCGCAAGTCACGTGTCCCATAGACTTTGTACATGGGCAACATGGCGGAGTGAACCGATTTTTGAAGCTCCCGTAGCCCACTTCTCTACGTCATCGCGTAGTGACCTAGAAATACTGGACCAATCATCATGCTATGCAGTGCGTAGACTATCGCGCCTATTTTCCTGCGCACTGTCCTAGATTTCATCACGCTTATGAGAACAATGGGAGCCATTGTGACGTATGCATATGAACTTGTTTTATTGACCTCGATCCCGTGACGACGCGTTTGAACTACTCTGTGATTGGTTAACTGTAGTTCCCAAGTAGCCCATAATGCAACCAGTTGTGGGCTCTTCCGGTGAGCAAAAATCGCTGCACTCTGGCAGCAGTGACACCCCCCTGGTTTAATATGTCAAATACGCTTGATTATTTAGACTTTGGTTATGCAATGCGCACACATTAGCCTAGTTCAAAATGTCGACCAGGTAGCTTCCCCACGCTTGCTTGACAACCTTCAAGATTTTAAAAGCAAAATGGCGTTCCACGCCATTTTCACCATTTCTAGAAAAGTGCGATTCAAACTGCCAAATTACAACGACATTTACAAGAAATGATCTGATATTTTAACCACATCTCCAAAATGTAGCTTGTTATGCAGTGATTAAAGGTATCATGACTATAATTCTTTATTATAACACCTCATAATGTTCTCGCAATGTGATTGGTTGAATTTAGGTCACATGACATTCGTGGAAATGTACCATTGCACGATTTTGACGTCATAATCGTGCAATGGTACTTTCATAGAATTATGAATAAACAAACCAACCACTTGTTTATGGTACTTTCATGTAGTTCTATTGCACGATTTTGACGTCATAAACGTGCAATGGTACTTTCATGTAGTTGTTTTGTGCAAGCGCCAGCGCGCGTTAAGAAACTATAGCGCGCAGCGCTTGCCAAAGCCAAAGCAAAGCCAAAGACTATAGAATTACAAGACAGATCACTGGCGGATCACTGGAGACTTTAGTAACCATAGGGAATTCAGAATATCACTATATTTATGTCATTTGTATTGATACAAAAATATTTTAAAATAAAAAAAGGTAAAACTTTCAATTTTATAAAAAGGAGTTTAGAGTGAGATAAATAAGAAGAGTTTGTTATTATTCTAACAGCTCTTTTCTGTAGTTTAAATAATCGATTTAAAAGATAATTATTGCAGCATCCCCAAAGTATAATACAATATTTCAAATGTGGTAAAAATAAAGTATTAATAAAGTATTATATAACAGCAATAAAATGTGCTCAGGAAGATATTCTCGTAGCTTATTCAAAATACCAATATTTCTTGCAATTGTCTTTATAACGTTATTAAAGGGGTAGTTTAGTTTTGGTAGAGAGGGCGCTGCACATCGCAATTTTTTTGTGAGTTAATGAAAAACTGAGTGTCGAATGTGAGAGAACATGCAATTTTAATGGCAGAATAAACTTTATTTGGTCAAAATCGACCCAGAAACGGCTGAAATATCGATAAATATATCTGATCTTATAATTATTTGGGGCCCAAATAATTAGATGATTTTTTGAAAAAATTACAAAAATGTTTGCACTTTTTCAAAAATTTTCAAAAGCGTTTTTTAAATGGTTGTTGATGATCTCGCTATTTAATCATTATATCAACAAAACATCACATGCATAATTTTGGTTGAAAATGGTTGAAACCAATGCCTTTTAAAAAAGCGCCCTCTTGTGTTTTAATGGCTCTTTTTGAATGATAACAGGCGTTTTACTTGGTCGTTTGTAATTTTGTATACCTTTCGAGCATGGTGGAGTTATAACTATTAGTTTATAATGTTACTGTGCATGTTTTGGCTACTAAAGTTCAGCCTTACCAAAACTAAACTACCCCTTTAACATGACTTTTCCATTTCATTTCCTCATCTATAGAAACTCCTAAAAACTTCACAGTTTTCACCTGTTCAATGTGTACATTATCAATCAATAATTCTACATTTGGTATACTACAAAATATCATAAAATGTGTTTTCAAAACATTCAAAACCAATTTATTAGCTAAAAACCATTTGTGAACATTTACTAATTCATTATTCATTATGTTGTTTAATTGATCAATATCTTTGTGTTTTAAAAATATATTCGTATCATCAGCAAACATTACAAATTATAAAGACGGTGAAGAAAATGGCAAAACATTAATGTATAATAAAAAATAAAATTGGTCCTAAAACAGATCCGTTTGGTACTCCACATGTTACTGTTTGCATAGTAGAATTAATTGAGTTAAGATAAACAAACTGTTGTCTATTGCACAAATAACTAAAAAGCTGTAAAGATATACCCCTAATACCATAAAAATACAATTTCTTAAATAAAATATCGTGATTAATGCTATCAAAAGCTTTCCTTAAATCTAGAAATAATCCTAAAAGATGTTCCCTATTTTCAAAAGCATTATTTACATTCAATAAAAAATCACAATCAGCTAATAGGGTAGAATGTTTTTCTCTGAAACCAAATTGTCGAGCATAAAGAATATAATTTTAATCTCAAAATTCTAACAATCGTACATTTATACATTTTTCAATTTTCAATTTTTCAATTTTTCAATTTTCAATTCGTGTGGCCAACTTACGAATTTGACCGAGAAATCCTATAGTATAGATATATTTTAAAGAAGTTTATCTATAAAATCTTTGAAACTGCGTTTATTATCATTATGATTAAAATTATTATCATTATCATTTTGATTTGTATTGTATTGTTATAATTAGTATTATTATCATCGTCACCATCATCATCATCATCATCATCATCATCATCATCATCATCATCATCACCATCATCATCATTTTTATCACATTTATAACATGATCTAATTTATTAGAAGTAGTCGAAATAGGATTAAAATTATATACGGCATATTATGTTCATGTCGAATTTGCAGGTGACATCGAAGGTATCTGGCTCCATGTAGATGCAGCAATTCTAGGAACAGCTTTCATATGCCCAGAGTTTCGACATTGGATAGACGGGGCCAAGGTACAGTCAAAGTTGTCAAACCTGTCTCACTCAAGGGAGATAAGACAGAAAATGGTCTTTATAAGCAAGCTGTTAGTTTACATTTGTCATAAGGGAACAGCGAACAAAATATATATTTTTTTATTTCGGGGGCTCCTTTTCGGGGGCTACTTTTCGGGGGCTACTTTTCCAACTTTCGGGGGCTATACTATTATCATCTCGGGGGCTACATATTTCCGGGCTCTTTTTCGAATTTGGTAGAGAGGGCGCTAGACTACTTAAAGGGGCCCTGCAACCCAAATGCATGTTGACCTCTGTTCATCTGTATTAGTGTACACATTCAATATTTGTAAACGGTTTGACCCAAATATGTTTTGTATATTTTTAAACATTTTATCATTTATTTGTCTTCATGTTGCTAAGCCCCACCTCCTAAAAAACCCTCCAGAGCAAATTCTATTGTTGACCTGCAGTGACATCATTTGTCAATCACTGGTCAGCTACCATGAGATTAACAGAAGATGAAAGTACAAAAAGAACATCCACAGATTAGGCTAATCACAATAGCATCACACGGTTGAATAGAATACCAACTCACACAACTTTAATTACAATAGCTGTTGCTATGTCTGAAGAAAAGCACTGTCTAAGCTATTGCATGGAGGTATGCAGGGCATGCTTTTGTGCGGATGTTCTTTTTGTACTTTCATCTTTTGTTAATCTCATGGTAGCTGACCAGTGATTGACAAATGATGTCACTGCAGGTCAACAATATAATTTGCTCTGGAGGGTTTTTTAGGAGGTGGGGCTTAGCAACATGAAGACAAATAAATGATAAAATGTTTACAAATATACAAAACATATTTGGGTCAAACCGTTTACAAATATTGAATGTGTACACTAATACAGATGAACAGAGGTCAACATGTATTTGGGTTGCAGGGCCCCTTTAATTGGTTTGTGAGGTAATGAAAAACTGAGTGTAAAATTTGAAAGAGCATAATATTTAAACAATAAAATCATCTTTGTTTGATCAAAATCGGTTCAGAAACGGCTGAAATATCCATAAATATAACAATTTGTAATAAACCCGGGGCCCCGGGTTTATTAGAGAATTTTGAACCAGCCGTTAAAAATTCAAAAAAATGCTTCCTCTTTTCAAAAAGTTACAAAATAGGTATTTAAATAGTTGTTGGTCATTTCTCTATCTAATCACTATTTCAACAAAGCATCACATGCACAATATTTTATTCAAAATGGTTGAAACCGATGAGTGTTTAGAGAGCGCCCTCTTACGTTTTAACGGCTCTTTTTTAATGATAACATGATCTTTACTACGTCATTTGTAATTTTGTGTTCCTTTCTAGTTATAACTATTAGTTTGTAATGTAATGATGCAGGTTTTGGTTACTAAAATTCAGTTTCACTAAAACTGTACTCTCCTTACCAGAACTCAACTATCACTTTCAGCTCTAATGCTGTAAGTGATCATCTGATAAGCATTTGATCACGATTCAAACAGAAAATCTTTTTTTTAAATCCTCAAATTTTTTTCGGGGCTACTTTTTTTTCCGGGGGCTCTTTTGGGCATTTCGGGGGCGAATTCGCCCGCCGCCCCCGTGTAGGCCCCGCTGTAAGGGAAACAAGATAAGTGGCCATGTTAAGCAGCTTATTTTTATGTTTCAATAATCCATGACATACATTAAATTTATTCAACTCCAAAGTAACAAGGGTAACAACAAGATTTAACACCACAAATAAGGAACATGACCCCATTGCATATTTGAACCTATCAGATTTGCTTATCCAGTCACATGATCTGGCTTACAATCAACTGCAACTTTACAATCGATTATAAGTCCTTCTGCAACGGGGCCCGTATCTGACAAATAAGAAAGATGTAAAATGTACTCACAAATGATGTAGCATTTGGATGACGTCATAGATTATTAAAGTGAATTAGCACAATTTATATCGAACATAAACTTAGGTACCCTTAAATGTGATATGATTAAATGATACATGTATCCACTCAAATTTTAAGACAAAATTTGAAATATCCAAGTGATTTTGGTTCCATTTGACAAAGTTAATAGATAGCGAAATGTGTTATCTCAATTCATATTGATTTTATTATTATTTGTTTAATAGTATGTGGACTCATTCAACTGTGGTCCACACAAGACCATGCTGGTTTCCATGAACTGTTCCGTGCTGTGGGTGAAAGACCGGAAGACGGTGGAGGGATCGCTAGCGGTGGATCCCCCGTACCTCACTAACGAGCTCAACAATTCGGTCGATTATATGGTGAGATCATCGATAAATAATCTATGTATAATTATCTCTAAACCTCTGTGTCATCTTAATTCATATTGCGCTCTAAATCCATACTACGGGACAACTGTTAATTCGATGAGTCAATCGCGTCATAATTAATAATTGTTTTTTTACAAGGCATCTCGCTATTTAGTCTTGACACATGTATTTGTGTAATATGTTACTTTATAGTCACTGTCAATCAGTGTATAATCGTTTATTTGCCCTACTTACAGAGACTTCTGATGTGTTCTTGTCCAGTTTTGTTCGTCTTTTGTTTCATCTTCTCTCCTGTTTGTATCTTGATGTCATATGTTTTCTTATCATACGCTCATACGATTTACTATATACTGTTTCATTTGCATTGCTTTCACTTCATTTTAATGACGCCAATACTTACCTTATCTGTATTACTCTTTCGCTTTTATACTTTTAGATCCTGCTCTTTAGCATATTATGTCGACTTTGAATGATCAAATGGCCTTTAATACACTCAATGATGATGACCTTTTTGATTTATTTAGATCCTCGTCAAGTGTGAATGAAGTAAATTATGATTCATTGACAAATTTTGATGAAAGTGTTGTGAATCATATTAATTCCTCTGCGGAAGAATTAGAACTTGATTTTAATTTTGATGATCCAGCAAGCTATAATTTTACTAAATATATAACTAATCATCAATTTCATGATATTGTTAAGGATTTTGAAAATGATACGTTTTCTTTACTACATGTGAATATAAGAAGTTTGAATAAGCACTTTGATGATTTAAAATTATTTTTGGATAACCCTACTGAAAATCCCTTTTCTGTAATTGGTCTTACAGAAACTTGGGTAAATCAAGATTTAAATCAACCATATTCTCTTTCTGATTATGATTTTGTGGTAAAAAATAGGCAAAATAGAATTGGTGGTGGTGTGGCCTTATATGTTCATACAAAATATAATTATATTGTTCGAGATGAAATTTCGCTTAGTAATGATTTTATAGAATCTCTTTTTATTGAAATAATTATTCCTAATAGTAAAAATATATTAATTGGCGTTATATATAGACCACCAAATTCTAATGTGAAAGATTTTTTAACGCACTCATCGGATTTATTGCGCTGTCAAATATTTAATAATAATGACTCCTTTATAATGGGAGACTTTAATATTAATTTATTGAAACGAGATCATGATCATAATAATGTGTCCCAGGATTTTCTTGAGATCCTCTTAAGTGCTTCTTTTTTACCTCTCATTTCTAAGCCAACTCGTGTTGTAAGCCCCTCTTCTACTTTAATTGATAATATTTTTTCTAATGTTATACCTCATCCTGAATCTTACATTGTCCTTTCTGATATGACAGATCATTATCCTATTATGACGTATTATACTTTATCACAATCTGTCAAAAGTGGTCCTCGTCCATTAAGACGTAAAGTTAATTGTGAGAATATAGCACGACTTGGTGCTAGCCTTGAAAATATAGATTGGTCTTGTGTTTATGATATTGATGAAGTAAATTGTTCATATGATATGTTTTGTGAAATTTTAAATGGTCAATTAGATATTTGTATGCCAATCCAAAGAGATAAGGGTACTAATTATAAAAAAAATCCTAGACTACCTTGGATTTCCAAGTCTGTATTGCGATCGATAAATAGAAAGAATAACCTTTATTATAAATATAAGTCAGTTGGAACTGAACAATCTAAAATAAAATATACATCGTATAAAAATACTCTGACTAAAATAATTCGTTTGGAAAAGAGAAGATATTTTGTGGATCGCTTAGAATTATATAAGCATGATATGCAAAATACGTGGAAAATTATTAAACAAGCAATGAATATAGTAAAAAATAAATGTGACATAACTAAAATTAATGTTGATAATGAGATTGTTGAAGATCCTAATGTTATACCTAATATTGTTATTAAATACTTTTCTTCTGTTGGGGACAATTTAGCTAGAGATATTCCGCCGACTGATAAACACTTTGTTGATTTTTTAGGCCCCGCAAATCCAAATTCAATATTTTTTACTCCTATACATAAATTTGAGATATTAGATATTGTTTCTAATTTAAATGATAAGAAAAGTTCTGGTTGCGATGGTATAAATAATTGTATTTTAAAAGGCATTATTCCTTACATAGTAGATCCATTAGTTCATATTTTTAATTTGTCCTTGTTAAATGGTGAAGTCCCTGAAACAATGAAAATAGCTAAAGTTATTCCCTTATTCAAAAAGGGTGATAAGTTAGACATTACAAATTATCGTCCAATTTCTTTATTACCTTCTATTTCTAAGATACTAGAAAAAATTATATGCATTCGATTAGTTTCCTTTTTAAAAAATGAAAATATTCTTTCGAACTTTCAGTTTGGTTTTAGAGAAAAGTATAGTACTACCCATGCTTTATTATCTTTTATTGAGAAAGTAGCACATGCTATTGACAAATCTTCCCACATGGTGGGTATTTTTCTAGATTTCTCCAAGGCCTTCGACACAGTTAACCATGATATTTTACTTTATAAACTTTCCCATTACGGTGTGCGTGGTAAGGCCTTGGAGTGGTTCAGGAATTACCTTTCAAATAGACAGCAATATGTATTTGTAAATAATCATAGTTCAGAGTTACGTAATATATCTTGTGGCGTCCCACAAGGAAGCATCTTAGGCCCACTCTTATTTATTTTATATATTAATGATTTTAGTAGGTCATCTGATGTTTTATCGTTTGTTCTTTTTGCCGATGACACTAACTTATTTTTTTCTCACGATAATCCACACACTCTTGCAGAAACAATCAATGTTGAATTAGTTAAGGTATTAAAGTGGATTAGAGCGAATAAATTATCATTAAATTTGCAGAAAACTAAATATATGCTTTTTAGTAAGTCTATACATTCCTTACCCATAGATATTGCTTTTGAAGATTTTGTATTGGAAAATGTTTCTAACATTAAATGTTTAGGGGTTACTGTAGATAATCAACTTTCATGGAAATTTCATATAAATAATATTTGTAAAGTTATTTCTCGCAATATTGGTATTATTAATAGATTAAAATTTCACCTCCCCTTAGCATCCTTACTTATGTTGTATTCATCTTTGATATTACCATACTTAAATTATGGTATTTTGACTTGGGGTAACACCCACGTTACGTTATTAGATAAATTGTTATTATTGCAAAAGAAAGCACTGCGTATTATTTTTAATATGGCCCCACGCTCTCACACAGACTCGCTATTTTTAGATAATAATATATTAAAAATTAAGGACTTATATTTATTTCAACTCGGTCAGTTTATGTATAATTATAATAACAATACTTTACCCGCAATTTTTGATGAAATGTTTTAAAAAAATCAATTAGTTCATAAGTACCCAACACGACATTCGGGAGAATTCCATTTGCCCTTATTAAGAACGTTGTTAGCTCAAAATACATTTATTTATACTGGTCCCAAATTTTGGAATACTCTCAGTGATTATATTAAAAATGCAACTTCATTTAATTTGTTTAAGAAAAGGATTACATTATTATTATTACAATCTTATAAAACTCCTAGTTAGTCAATAAAAGGTCATCATTTATATGCTTGTGTTATTGTTCACTAAAAACTTGCCTTCCATATTCTTTGATTTTTTTTGTATTGAGCGCTATTATATCACTTATACTCGTATGCGTGAACAGTTGTGTCTATCCATATCCAATCATCCTTTCTCTTCATGTTACCTCTATGTACATGTTACTTT
>JBAMJV010014111.1:0-14629 GCA_037951105.1 Echinarachnius parma
TGTTGCATGGCTTGTGGTATGTGTATTCCTTTGGGAGTACGAGCCATTTTTTTTCTCGGGGGGGGGGGGGGGGGGGGGGGGTAAGGAGCTGACAAAAATACATGTATTTTCCCCGAATCGTAGTTGTTTTTAACTCGAGTATTGCCGCCTTCAAAACTCTTGGGGGAACTGCAGTCCTTACATCTAGTGAATCAATTCCCGAAAATGTAAATCTTAAAAAGATACTAGCCCCGCCCACCCCCCCCCCCCCCCCTCGAAAAATAATAATAATAATAGATAAATACATATAAACAAAATAAATATATATATATATATATAATGATAGTGTTGGTATTTACACATTATTCATGTTTGTATTATTTGCCCTATGCAGATGTTTCAAGCTAGGACCACTAGTCTGGCTGAAGCCCCTCCAAGTCAACTTTGGAGGAGGGGAGTATGCAGTAGATGCAGGAGGCCCGAGCAAGGTATGTTTGCATATCACGGTTTAAATGCCAACTTCGTTTACACGAGCTCAAATTGATAAATAAAACTGATCAATAAAAGTGGATAAAATACATTGTATATACTAACAGGGTCCGCGGAAAGGTTTTGAAAGTGGTGGGGGGGCTGACCACATTTGAATTGTTATATAGTTTATTATGTTATGCTTATGTAATTCTGTTTTAAGCCCAAGAGGTGGGGGGGGATGCAGTACCCCCCCCCCCCCCCCCCCCCCCCAGCCCCCGTGGTTCCCCGGCCCCTGATATAAACCACGTATACAGAATAATTTGTAAATTTCGTTTCACGTCAATTTGTGTTTTATACTAGAAAGTGTAAAACGATCAATAATGAGTGATCATTTAAACTCCCATCGGATGATTAGCTACCGTAGGTTTGTACATAAGTGAATATATCTTTTCTTGTATACCATTCTCTTTTGCATTGTTTATATAAGAGGAGAACAATAAGAGATCCACAAGTTAAAGTTCTAAGTGAATAAGGTAAATTTCGACAAATTTATGACTGTTAAAGCAAATCCCTTGAATATTTACTATTGGTTATTTAATATACACTTCAGTGGGTCGGATGTATTGCAGCTTTTGTAACATGAATGTTACCATTTTAAATTATTATAATTTTGAAAGATGTCTTTGTTTCCTCATGTTGGAACCCTCCTAGGAGTTTTTCCAGCTTCTGTTCGAAGCCCTGACGGACAAAAAGATATCAATCTTCAGGAAGATTGACGAACAGAGTGTCTCTTCGCAAGTTTGGTTTAATCCGGTACGTAACACAATGGTGTTATCTCTTTTTTTTGTCAGAATGAAAATCGGAGTGCATGCACATCGAGTGGATTCACCCAGCATGAATCGAGTAATACAAATAGTTTGGAAATACTTCTCAAGTGCATAATATGTACGTGATTTTTAATGTTTGTTTTAATTTGTTTTAATTGTAATTTCAATTGATATAACTTGATATCAACATGTAAATCGTTACGAATGTTTATAGGATGTATTTAAACAACAACCACCACCCAACAAAAACATTACCCCTTATCCCAGACCCCAGGGTCCCCGGACATGTAATAAATATTGCATGTGCATCCAAAAGCCCTGTTGATGTTTCCTATTATTCTTTTCTTAGAAATATTTGTTATATGCTTACTGTTTGTATAATAATGTTATACGTAAACTAAAATTGAAAATAGAATTGTATACTTACATAATTACATACTTGTTTTGTATACCGTATACTTGTTTTACTTACATACTTGATAGACGAACATGGATTTTAAGACGCTTGAGAAGATCGGTCTTCTATTCGCCCTTCTGATCTACAATGGCGCCATCATCACCGTACCCTTCCCACTCCTGCTCTATGAGCTCCTACTGAAAGACAGGTAATTATAAGCTGTCGGTGGCTTAATTAGATTGGACTGGATCTAATTAATCACCTTATATATTTATTTTTTTTAAACAAAATTTTCCCATTTGCTTTGTATTGTTTATGTCAAATTATGGTGGTAAAGCGTACAGCTTCGCTACTGGGAGTTGGGATGAATGTGTAAAGCCCGGCGCAGACAGAGCCGACTCGACCCGATCCGACTGGTTTCAATCAGGCTAGAGTTGGGCCCGGTCAGTCGGAGCATATTTATATTGTTGAATCGGCCCCAACTGGCATCCGACTGTCTCTCGACTGGCAAAATGTGTGTCGCGAGGCACTGAGCCTATCGGAATGACAACCAGTCGAGTCGGCTCTGTCTGCGCCGGGCTTTAACATTAAGGTTGCGATCAAACAGTCTTACAACTGAGTGATTACATGGAGTACTTTGCACCTGAACGCGAAGGGCGCATCTTTGCATGCATTTTAGGTGCCGTTTGCCATACGCTCCGAATATTGGCATTTCCCAAAACACTAATTGAGAACGGAGAGTTTTAGTTTAATTTTTTTTTTTAATTAGTTTAATTATTCTGCATGTTTTTGTATCTGAACAAATTGGTTTACGTATGAAATTGTACTTACTAAGTTCTTGGAAGGAATTCCTAGACAGCAAACGATCCGCATACCTGGATCAAGAACATCCCGGCCGGGATGCCTCCGCACATTCATCTCGATACAATTCTTTATACGAATGTATAGATCTACTTGATAAATATTATTTTTAATCTAAAGGAACTTTCAGCCAGCGAAAGACCTCCCTTCGTTCGACCACGAGTTCGTCAAAAGCTTGGAAGACCTGCGCTATCTTTCCGAGGTCGATCTCGAGTCCTACTGTCTAGACTTCGAGGGCCTTCAACCAGATGGAGAGAACGTGTTGGTGGAGAAAGGAAACCTGTAAGAATATTGCGTATCCTTCAAATATCTGTCTTACCAACACTACTTATAAGTTAATAACAAAAAAG
Organism: Echinarachnius parma; assembly: GCA_037951105.1. Taxonomy (NCBI): domain Eukaryota; kingdom Metazoa; phylum Echinodermata; class Echinoidea; order Clypeasteroida; family Echinarachniidae; genus Echinarachnius; species Echinarachnius parma. The sequence goes on from JBAMJV010014111.1 coordinate 2,886, forward strand.
AAAAATCATTATATGATCTGATAACAATATTCTGTATTAAATGTATGTGAAATCATAATGAATTGTCATAAGAAATTTTATAATAATAGAGCATTTAAGCCTATCCCCTGAAATTTAGTGTAAGTAATCAAATATAATCAAATATCTGAGTTAGGAAAAACTAGTAAAGGAATTTCTCATTTTGTTTTCATAACGGGATCACCTGTGATTTATGAAATGAAATGAAATGAAATGAAATTGATTTATTGTCAATAATAATAATAATCAGTTTAATATTTACAATTTACAATAGTTATAGTACAGATTAATGAAACATCTTGAATTAACAATACAGTAAAACGAATTGACAAAAGGGGCTAACAAAATAGCACAGTGCTAATCGAGGTTAGTCCCGAAAATAGTGAATTATTTAGCATCGCTGGGGAAAGAAGGGGGGGGGGGGGTGAGTAGTCAAAAGATCAAGATCAAACGGCACAAACAAAATCACCCCACCAGATCTAATTTAGATGTGGACATGTTGTGGATCTTACAGAGAGCAGTACATCGAAGCGAAGATGACTTACCAGCTTACACGCGTCCAGTTCGTGGCTTTCTCGACTGGATTCGGCATTCTGGCCAGGCACTCCAAGCTGCTACGAAAGATCTTCAAACCAGATGAGCTTCGTGACGTCATCCTAGGAGCAAAGTTCGATTGGAAGGAACTGGAGAAGGTATACAATTAAAGGAAACCAACGCCTAAAATCAATACAATGATATATAAAAGTGATCACTTGTATTATTGTATTATTTCACTTTATAATTATTTATAATAATTGCATTATTTCACCACCAACTCTAGAAACATCAGTGAGTGTGCATTGTACATTAATATCAGTAGAGTATATATCCACACTGTATGTTTTATGGAGGTGTAAGAACCTCTGAACAAAACGCATTTGTTTTCTTCAAAATATCATACAAATCTTTACTGGTGTTGGAGGGCATATCACGGAATGTTGCCATCCTAGGGATTTGAAATGCTATTGACATGATTGAGGGAAGATTATACTTCTACTTCTACTTCTACTTGGGTACTCGACAGGGTCCATCAGTCAGGACGTAGAGTCGAGGGGAACCGGTGAGGTGTCCCATTAATTGCCGATTGAGGCGTAGTCGAGGGACGTATTATCGTCACGAAATAACATTTCCAATCCCGAGGGAAAATTCGGTGATTTTCCCGACAATAAAGTAAATATATGTTATGTTATATGACAAAAGTAACACAAGTAACACATCTTCACACTTTTAGCTTCTCTGAACTCGATTGGAATATTGTATGTTTTATGGAGGTGTAAGGACAAATCAAAATTTTACTTTTCGAAGTGACATGTTGACAAGTCATTGTGACGTTATTATAAAATCTCTCTCTCTCTCTCTAATTGTGACGTCATAATACAATCTTGCAGCATGTAATAATGACACCTGCAATCGATAGCATCGCTTTCATTGTTTGTCATAAGTCTAAACGAAGATTCTCCTCTTTCGATATATCGCGGCTCTTCGGAGTAATATAACAAAATGTTATTGCAATTACGTGACTGTGCTGAGCCAATCAATGACTGGTATTTTACCAATGATATATTTGATTACAAGCAACTGAAAATAGCGTGTGCATTTAAAATGGACAAATTTGCATGCCCATTAATCTTGTTGAGCAGAAGACCAAAAAAACCAGTCTCTATTCCGACAGTTGTTGCCATTTACCGCTCCATTTTAAGTAAGAAGTCAGATTTGTAAAAGAAACCCCATCTATAAGGTCGGTTATTTCTGACTGGATGACTATTATGTTATAAAATGATATGGCAGTCAGTGGCGTAGCGTGGTCGGACTGATGTGGGGGGCCACACACAAATTATTGTTTGTATTATGTTCTACATGTAGTTTATGTTTTCAAAAAGGTGTACCCTTATAATATGTAACATATTAATAACAAATGACCAGAGGGAAATGAGTTAAACCAAATGTGGTAAAAGAAAGTATTGTTAATATCATGGATACTAAGTATAGCGATACCAATAGTAGAGAACTGACAATGAAAAAATGGAGTACAATATGAGAATATCTACCAATTATGCATTTGTTTTTCAGTCCACGTTGTATGAATTGCCATACACGCCCGATCATCCAGTCATCAAGATGTTCTGGAAGGTCTTCCATGCCATGGACGAGTCTGACCAAAAGACGATTTCTCAGTGAGTATCTCAATCAGTTTTTGTCATGACTGAATACAGCCAGGTATTAAATACTCATAACCAAACCAACAATAGTCGATTATGAAAACTAACATATTAACTCGTATAATCATAGATATGTTAGCAATATTCTTCCAATCCATAGAAAGAAAACACATTCTGTTAATTTCGATGATTCAGTTGATTTAAGATAAAGAATGAATAGAATCATCTTCAAGTAATACCGAATCATTTCCACACCACGGTGTCAGATAAAACGAGGAAAGAACGGATATGTGAAATGGTTTTATATGGATTGACTTTGCACATAGTTTATGACAAATTCTTTAATCAGGTTTCCTCGTTTATCATTTGACAGAATTCCAGACAGGCGCAGACCACGTGCCAATCCATGGTTTCAAATCGCTCGGCCTCATCATTCGACGGATGGACTCCCGCAAAGAGTTCGACGCCTGCCCAGGCGAGATCTGCCCTGAGGCGATGACCTGCCCGGGCTATGTCTCCTTGAAACTACCAGAGTACGAGAGCGAAGATGACGTCAGGTTCCGACTGCTGTTGGCTTTGGAGATGAGCACGGGATTCTACAAGGAAATACCTCGGTGAACGGAATCAACCAAATAACCTCGAAACTGATCAAGACATTATGGAATTGTTATTCATCAGTTAAACAGCATCACACAAAATGCAATACAATGTAATTAACAGTCATGATAGTGTGCATGTTTTGTTTTAACCAATTTATAATTAGTTCCTCAATTTCCAGAACATGATCATGATATATATATATGCACCAAGTAGTAAAAGTAAATGCTATGAGAAAACAGCTACAGTCGGCCTATCCAGAAAGGAAAGGCGTGAACCAATGATGCTAAGTAGCCTACATGATGTCAATTGGCGCCACTCACTGTCAAATTGTATCATAAAATGTATTCAATGACTCGTCCAGGCCACATCTCTGTTGAACTGCCTTTGAATCGGGACGTATATTTCGTCAAATTTTCTCCAAGTTTCACATGGTCAAAACTTTGCAAATTAGTAGGCCTGCAATTTAAATGTGATGGTTATTATGACTGGATGATCTTAAATGATTATGCCGTTTGAAGGACAAAGATCCCCATGATACTTTTGTATCCCTTAAAGTGCGTTGAATATCACCCCAAGAAAGGATAGAGACCGGGTATAGATATTTCAACTAATTACAAAACTTGTTTATTGGGATACCCCGCGTTTGAAATGATTTGCTGAATACTGTAGTTTGCTATTTTTCAAGAGCATTCTAAAGGAGATGAAAGGTATGAATGCCCCTTATTCATTCTGATTCATCTAATGCAATTTTGTAGTGGTCTTGACTCTCGACCATAACAAATAGTCCCAGCCCCCGAAAACCATGTGGGCTCGGTCTCTATATTGACATTTTTGACGGATCTCGGCCTCGAAGATTCTTGAAGGATCTCGGACTTGAACAATCTTCTCCGACACCCCCCCCCCCCCCCTCGAAAAAAGTTTTGACGGACACCCCCATTCAACAAATCTTCACCTACATCACCCCTCCAAAAATCTTCACCGCCAGCCCCCCCCCCCCCCCCTCTCCCTTCGAACAAATCTTTACCGACACCTCCCCCCCTCGAAAAATATCCGCCGACCAACATAACCCCCCCCCCCCCCCGCCCCTTGAAAAAAAAAAATCCCAATGGTCTATACCGTAGCTAGGGTTAGAAGAAGTTTTCATTTTGCTGGACCATGCTTAAAATTGAGGTTGTTCCCCTCCAGTTGAAATTGTTTTAAAGAGAGTTTTAAAACAATGTGTATTTGTATTTTAAACTGACATCATTGGAGAGTTGTACAGCGCATTGAACAGTTTGAAATGCACTATAAAATAATAATTATTGGCATGATTATCATAACCCCCCCTCCCCCCCCCCCCCCCCCCCCCTGTGGAGATGATATTCCCTCGACATAAACTTGTCAATGGGAATGGGACATGTAATAACAAAATACTTTTTCTTGGCGTATATCCCCCACCCCCTCATTTGTACGGTGAAATTGTGCCCAGCTTTTTCTTTATACACTGTTTAGTTTGTATTCAATACATTAATGTATATTTTGAAGTGTATGCTAAATTATAATCGTATTAACATTACAAAGTTTAGTTTTGGTTTAGAGGGAACATTGAGAAATAGTTTTTTTTTGTAAGGTACTGAATACCAAATGAATACAAAGAGCGCACAATTTTAAAGGCAGAATAATAAATGTTGGGGACCAACTTTTATTCAATAATTTAAGAAAATATTTAAACATCCTATACAGAGCGTATCAAAAAAAGCGTTACACTTTTGAAAAATCTTTCAAAATTACATTTCAAAATATTTTGAAGATTTTTTCATGTCGATAGATGCCCAATCATCTCATCTATCAAGTGCCACTAACAAAACAAATTTTCATTCACGCTTGGGCAAACACTGACTGTTTTTGTCCAGAGTGTGAAAAATGACTTGCGCCAAATTGAAAGAAGAGGGAAAATTAAACAACCAGTCCGTATAAGTACTACCATTAAAACAAATTGCTCCTTTGCATAAATTTAGGATTATGTTATGATCATAGGCGTAACCAGGGGGGAGGGGTCACTCCCCCCTCCTTAGACCAAACAATTTTGGGGGGTTTAACCCCCCCCCCCCCTCCCCCCCAATTTCAAATTTGTTAACTGTTCTCGAGACCAAATGTCAATGGTCTCGACCGTCATTTTCGATGGTCTTTCTCGACCTCAAAAAGTGTGAAAAACTGTGGTCCCGGCCTCGAAAATGTCAAATTTTCCAGGACCACCACCCCCCCCCCCCCCCCCCCGCCCTCGCTTACAAGATTCTCAACTACTTGGTCTTGTGGCCGGACCTGGCCTCGGTCTCGAAAATGCAAAAAATTTCCGGTCTCGTCTGCGAACATTTTCTACGACTACCACGCCCCCATCCCCCACCCCTGCTTACCGGATTCTCAACCACTGGGTCTTGGTCTCGAAAATTGTGGACCGGACCTGACCACGGTCTTGAAAATGTCGAAAATTCGCAGTCTCGGCTGCGAAAATTGTCTACGACTAACCCCCCCCCCCCCCCCCCCCCCTCCACCCCCTCTCCCGCTTACCTGATTCTTAACCACTGGGTCTTGGTATCGGCCTAGAAAATTTTGCACCGGACCTGGTCTTGGTCTTGAAAATTGTGCAGGTACTTTGTCTCGGCTTTGAACATTTTCTACGACTCCACCACCCCATCCCCCACCCCTGCTTACCGGAATCTCAACCACTGGGTCTTGGTCTCGAAAATTGTGGACCGGACCTGACCACGGTCTTGAAAATGTCGAAAATTCGCAGTCTCGGCTGCGAAAATTGTCTACGACTAACAACCCCCCCCCCCCCCACCCCCTCTCCCGCTTACCTGATTCTTAACCACTGGGTCTTGGTATCGGCCTAGAAAATTTTGCACCGGACCTGGTCTTGGTCTTGAAAATTGTGCAGGTACTTTGTCTCGGCTTTGAACATTTTCTACGACTCCACCACCCCTCCCGCTGACAGAATTTTTGTTCTGAACCCCCCCCCCCCCCCCCTTGAAAAATTCTGGGTATGCCACTGGACCCCACTGGTTATGCTAGTCTAGGAATTATCTGGCAAAGAGCAATTTATTTGAATGGGAGTACTTATTCGGACTGCTGGTTTAATTTTCCCTCTTCTTTCAATTTTGCGCAAGCCATTTTTCACACTCTGGACAAAAACAGTCAGTGTTCGTCCAAGCGTGAATGAAAATTTGCTTTGTTAGTGGCACTTGATAGATGAGACCATTGGGCATCTATTGACATGAAAAAATCATCAAAATAATTTGAAATGTAATTTTGACAGATTTTTCAAAAGTGTAACGCTTTTTTTGATACGCACTGTACTGTAAACATTATTTTTGATATACCAAAATGGTTTTAAAATTGTTCTAAGTAATCTCTCTATTGAATGATTATTTCAACAAAACATCACATTCACATTTTGGGATAAGAATTTTTGCTAATACTAGAGGTGTCGGGATGGTACACACTTGTGATAAAGGTTGCTTTTTAAATGAAAACAACCCGATTTCTTATAACAGTTCATGTTGTATCACCATTCAAGCATCATTGAATTATGATTGTTAGTTTAATATTTGACCAAAACTATGCTATCCATTTAGTATGCATTGTATCAGGGGCGTCGATCACGGGGGGGATGGGGGGGATATATCCCCCCCAATATTTGAGGTGGGGGGGATGGCCTGTATTATCATCCCCCCAATATTTTGGAGGGTAAAAAAAAAAAAAAAAAAAGTATACTGGCGCATGTAATTGTGGAAGAGGCTACTATCGTATGTCTTATGGTAGAAAGTCCTTACTCATTCCTCCATAAGCAAAAGAAGTGCGATCGGCCCTTTGGTTTTCTGCAAACTTGATTTCATTATTTGTGTTTATCTATACCACGGTAACTCAGAAACAAGTTTATAAAACGTGAAATTGATGCCTTAGGTATGCTCCAGATTGCACAATTTCAAGCCCCAAAATGCAAAAGCTTCCTACCGTGGGAGGGGGGACACCCCCCCTCCCACACCCACCCCCCCCCCCCCCCAGGCGCGGATCTACGGGGGGGGGGGGGGGGAGGGGTTAGGGGGTTTAAACCCCCCTTGGGCTGCCAAGTGAAAATGTGATGTGCATAGACAAACGCCATCATGGGTTTAACCCCCCCCCCCCCCCCCCCCTTGGGCTGCCAAGTGAAAGTGTGATGTGCATAGAAAAACGCCATCATTGTGTCCAGACCCACACAGTATCCGTATCGTCATTGGGTCAACCCCCCCCCCCCCCCTCCCCCTTAGCAAAATAGCCACACAAAAAATCGCCTCGCCGCTACGCGGCTCGTGGAAGATGCTCCGCATCGTCATTGGGTCAAACCCCCCCTTAGCAAAATAGCCACAAAAAAATCGCCTCGCCGCTACGCGGCTCGTGGACGATGCTCCGCATCGTCATTGGGTCAAACCCCCCCTCTTAGCAAAATAGCCACACAAAAAAAATCGCCTCGCCGCTACGCGGCTCGGACTTCGCCGCTTCGCGGCTCGTGGACGATGCTCCGCATCGTCATTGGGTCAAACCCCCTGATCATCCCCCCCAACCATGAGAAGAAATCGACGCCCTTGCATTGTATCGTATATTATGTATCATTTATTAACGTTTTATTTCTACCAAGCGGTGGACCTACATACAAAAATATACTATGTACAATTTTGAAAACGTTTTAGGTTTAATTTGTAATTAATATAGTGGATGATTATTATATTTGTATGTTTAATTTTTAAAATTCACCAGCGAACTTACACTATCAATAGTCGACAGATGGACATTTGTATTTGTGAAGTGATCAAATGAAAACAAACAATGAATGATTGTCAATAAAAACAGAAACATTTGCATTAGTTAAGATTGTCTACAAGATGCATCTTTATAGCATGGTTGTTTGTTTTTTCAGAAATAACGAGATACCAGTTATAACAAGATTATATTCATGGCTCCCAGGACCTTGTTCCTGGTCACTTCATATCCAAAGATGTACTTATAATTCGTTCTTGAGGTAAAGAAATGACTCGCACCCCCCCCCCCCCCCCCCCCCCGAAAAGAAACATTATAATAATAATGGATGATAATAATAATACAAAGTAATGATAATACTGTAATACAAATAATACTTATAATAATAACAATAATAACAATAATAACGATAATAATTAACATCATTCAATAAATAATAATAATTATTATTAATAATATTATTAAATAAATAAATATAAACAAATCAGAAAGGTTTCAATTTGTATCGGTCTCCGCCATACCCAGGATTTGTTCAAGGGTGAAGTTTTAGCTTCATTCAGTGGCGTAGTCATGGATAGTTGGGGTGTGTTTTGAACACCCCCACCCATCCCCCCCTATGATCTCGGCCATCAAAACCAGTGGCCTCGGGGCAATAATTGGTCTTATTAACGACCCCAACCCCCTGCTTACACAACTAGATCAGTGGTCTTGTTCTTGGCCTTTAAAAAACTTTGGCAATCAGTCAAATTTTACTATTGTTGTGGACGTTGCAGCGCTTTTGAACATTTTAAATGATGAATTATTCATATTCATATTAGTATTACTAGATCCCTTTAATGGCATTAGTCCCTAGCTAATGCAACACAAAGTCAGGTCCGTATTATAGCCAGGATTTTCAGAGGGCGGGTGCGTAATTTACGAAAAACAGAACCGAGACCGAGGCCACTTCGGTTGAGTAGGAGAAGCGGTTTGGTGAGTTGGGGGGGGGGGGGGGGGTAATTGTTGCCTGAGACCACTGGTTTTGATGGCCGAGACCGTTCAAAAGTGGAACCCGGGGACCTTTCTGAATTGAGGGGGGGGGGTGATCCTGGTGCGTTGGATGGATACCATACGGGGCCTGCAAACTTTAGAAAATAGAGAGACAAACTAAAAACCGGAAGTCATCTCAAATAATAGATAGACGTTACTCATTGACAAAATTTCCCATCGTCTTCGGTCATAAAAGTTCTTGCTTTTGTTAAAATGTTTCCGCCCTATCATTGATTAATTCGAGTTGCCCTGTTCTATACCGCTATTTACTATAGAGTACCGAAGTGTGACGTCAAGAGCTATTCATTGCCATGGGTAATGGTTCTAAACAATGTCAGGCAAGTAATGAATTGGTGTTTTAGCGGTTGCTAAGAAGGCCAGCCTCCGACCCACTACTAGTAGCAGCAGTAGTAAGTAGTATTATTGATTTGTTACTTTTTTACACTTCTGTTGTATATTTTCTTTTGCCGAATAAAAGAATAATAATAATAAACATATTATACAAAATATGTAAAGCAAAAATAATTAATGGACATCAATTAAAAAAATTAAGGCAGGTTCATAACAGAAACCAGTGTTGAGCTTTGCCCGATTGCTTCCATTGTAAGCTGTGAACAGGGTAAATTCTGTCGATAAATTCAGATGGAAGGGGACGCGCCAATCCCCCCCCCCCCCCCCCCCGTCCCCCGTAGCTACTTCACTGATCAGTGCGCATTGTGAAAAACCCAAATGTGTAAACATTAACGAATTGACCACAACACCTAGTAAAATTCCTACAGTATAACATTTGTTATGTTTACCACAAGGACAAAGGGGATACTAGAACTTTTATTTATCACGTGAGAAACGAGTGTGATATTGTAAACACAAAATGTTCGTCAACCGCGAAAAGTCACCCAGCCGCGGAGCTTTGGAATGCTACCAAACAAGAGCGAAGTACAATTTATCATTATTTTGTAATAATTGTACGTGTATGCTTGTATGCACGTGTGCAACAGTTAATTTTTATTTATAGAGAGAAATTGATCTTTACACATGAACAGAGAATATAATATAAAAATATGAAACAAGCTTGCGCTATGGTATTCAAGTGAATTACGTGTATGGTCCAATGCACAGTTTCTAATAGATCGGAAAAGTATACAACGCAGGCGATATAAATAGACGCGGATATGACCCATCCCATCATAAAAGACATACAGACCAACCTGCCCTCCATTCATGTTGGACATACTGGGAATGTATTCTTCTCTGGTCCCTTGATACATTCGGTCAGCAGAGGAGAGTCTTCATCTGCAAATTTTGGTTTCACTTTAAACAGGTAAGATAAATCTCTAACTTACTCTTTGTATATCTGTCTATGTAATGCATGACTGTCTAATAATAACATTATGTGATATGTCGTAAACATGGGTTTATTTTGTATCTTCCACTTGAAAACATCTAAAAAAAATAAAAAATAAAACTCGTCCGGTGGAAATTAATTTCGTAAGATATTATTTCACGGTTTCACGGTTGGTTGTGTTAAGGCTCCTTAAAGAATATCACCCATTGATATGCAAATATGTTCCAGTTGACAACTAGACATTGGTTTACATGTAGGCCTACATGCATGGTAACCATAACCAATAAAATGTCCGTTTTGATGAGTAATGTACTAATGCATACCCTTACAAACGATCTTCAGAACAATATAATACAGCACCCTATAATAATATATTCACTCATCATACGAATTGAGCTACTAGCTATACTTTCAAGCATTTTAAAGTGTGAAGTTTGTTTTGCCCTAAAAGTAATACCTAATTTGACGTTGTCCATTTATTGTTTCCAATGGCTGCAGCCCAGAGTTTCATTTGTAATCCAGCCCTAGCCTATAGCTGGAATGTGAGTCCAAAATGCACTGATTGTAACTGAGTTGTTTGCTGATTCAGTTTGCATATCGAAAATTATATCATTAAAAAATACTTTACATGATTGTATATAAACTAAGGTAAACACCCGTTTAAACCTGGATGTCATTGTGTAGAATATAGAGAGGGGTGGCAACAGGTGGAAGGGTGGGGGGAGGTAAGGGAACATATTCCTCCGATGCTCCGATAATTTGACTTAAAACATGAGAGTCAAATAATTTCATGCAAAAAGTGTGCCCCCAGAAGTGACGCAGTATCATACATAAACTATTATCGCATAGTATTTTGTATGTCATCAAATCAGCCAGACCACTCTAAAGGTCTTTCCGATCATTATAATCGCTTGATTCTAAAAATAGGGGCTGTGTCCAATGTGCATGCACCTACAGGTGTAACTATTGATAGTGTAACTGTGTACAAAGGAGGTGCAATGAGTTAGCGAATAGCACCCTGCATTATATATCGCTCATTACTTATAATTACATTATAATATCTCCATTTATTAAACGTGAAATGTTTACACCCTACTCAGTAGACATATCAGATCACAAAAAATACACATGAGCCTGCCATCCATAACTTTCTGCATGTCAACAAAGTTATATCCCAAGTGGCGTACCCCCTTCCAAGGCCAGTCAGTCACACCCGGCTACCACACTGGGCTTCAATAATTGTGTAACTGTTTGGCGTGGTGAATATTAATAAACCGAAAACGATGTAGAGCTTCATTACTCTATTGAAAGAAAAAAATTACAAATTCCTCTGGACTGCCATTTTTTCCAGTTCTTAAATAGAGATGCACCAAAAAGGTGCCACCCTTTTCCGTACATCCACTGGATGTACGGACGATTTGGACATGTACATAACATAAACATCAGTATAGCTGTAGCAAACACAGTTTTGTTCTTCCTTTCTGGTTATTGCATGCGTTTGTCCAAGCACAAATGGGAATTAGATTATTTGGATGTCACAATAATATCGTTCCAATGAGAAATCACTCCTCCTCCTCGCCTCTTCCTCCTCCTCGATCCTTCTCCTCTTCTTCTTCTTCATTTTCTTCTTCTTCCTCTTCTTCTTCTTCTTCTCCTTCTCCTTCTCCTTCTCCTTCTCCTTCTCCTTCTCCTTCTCCTTCTCCTTCTCCTCCTCCTTCTTCTTCTTCTTCTTCTTCTTCTTCTTCTTCTTCTTCTTCTTCTTCTTCTTCTTCTTCTTCTTC
>JBAMJV010014112.1:0-39186 GCA_037951105.1 Echinarachnius parma
CCTCATGGGTCAGTAGTTATCAAATGTTCATAACTGACAGTTTATGGCACAAACGTGAATTTTCAGATATTTTATATTTTATGATGAAAATTGTGATCTTAAAAGGATAAGAAAATTGCTGAAATTTATGCTTAACTTTAACAATGATTATTTTTCAGCAACTTGACTGTTTGCACATAAAGTTATATCCCATTAATCCATTTGACAGTGAATTACCTTAAAAGGAAAAAATATGCAGCAGTTCCTTATCCACTGTATTTTGGGGAAATTTAGGGTGAAAACAAATAAACTAAATTCTTGTCCGGCGTCTGTCACACTTTTTATGAACTTTTTTCATTAAATTTTGTTTAATTGAATTTGTCTCATACTCTGTAATAATAACCTTTGACATTGCCCAAAATCATTTCTGCAGATAACCCTTTGTCATTTCTTTGATGGTGTCTATTATGAAGATAACTGTTGTAGTAAGAAGAGTTAAAATATATAAATTCTCTGACAAACGGAAGTTTACAATGAACCAGACAACTATTTATGTTATAAAGAGTTCACTGTAAGGTATTTATCATAATGAAACTAATGTGTTATACAAATAATTGCAAATTAAGATTTTCCCCTTGGGACTCGGACTCGGACTCGGACTCGGATGTCCGGGACTCGGGACTCGAGGTCCGGGACTCGGACTCGGACTCGGACTCGGACTCGGACTCGGACTCCAGGGACTCGGACTCGGACTCGGACTCGGACAGGGTGGACTCGACTACAGCACTGACCATTACTATGCACTAATAAAAGAATGTAACGTCACTACTTCGGTACGCTGTACTAATCCATTTGCAGTGAATTTTGTGAAGACTATTTTGCATTATACACAATCAAAATTGTATATGACGTACCTATCTGTTGTCAACGATCGATGTTTTTTTTTTAAATACAGTCAAAGCTGTGTATAAATTATACTGATCACACAAGGGAAATCGTGAAAATTGGCCGGTGTAGACAGGTGACCTCTACATACAAGTGCAATAACACTGTTTTCGTTGTAGTGGAACACTTTTGGTGGCAACTATAGGCAGGTTGGCTGCTCAAGGTGGCCACTAAGACAGGTTTGCCTGTAGGGGATCACTTTTGGTGGCCGCTATAGGCAGGTTGGCTGCTCAAGGTGGCCACTATAAGACAGGTTTGACTGTAAAGGGGATCACTTTTGGTGGCCACTATAGGCAGGTTGGCTGCTCAAGGTGGCCGCTAAGATATAGGTTTGACTGTAGGGGATCACTTTTGGTGGCCGCTATAGGCAGGTTGGCTGCTCAAGGTGGCCGCTAAGACAGGTTTGACTGTAGGGGATCACTTTTGGTGGCCGCTATATAGGCAGGTTGGCTGCTCAAGGTGGCCGCTAAGACAGGTTTGACTGTAGGGGATCACTTTTGGTGGCCGCTATAGGCAGGTTGGCTGCTCAAGGTGGCCGCTAAGACAGGTTTGACTGTAGGGGATCACTTTTGGTGGCCGCTATAGGCAGGTTGGCTGCTCAAGATGGCCGCTAAGACAGGTTTGACTGTAGGGGATCACTTTTGGTGGCCGCTATAGGCAGGTTGGCAGCTCAAGATGACCGCTAAGACAGGCTTGACTGTAGGGTCACTTTTGGTGACCGCTATAGGCAGGTTGGCAGCTCAAGATGGCCGCTAAGACAGGTTTGACTGTAGGGGTCACTTTTGGTGACCGCTATAGGCAGGTTGGCTGCTCAAGGTGGCCGCTAAGACAGGTTTGACTGTAGGGGATCACTTTTGGTGGCCGCTATAGGCAGGTTGGCAGCTCATGATGGCCGCTAAGACAGGTTTGACTGTAGGGGGTCACTTTTGGTGGCCGCTATAGGCAGGTTGGCTGCTCAAGGTGGCCGCTAAGACAGGTTTGACTGTAGGGGATCACTTTGGGTGGCCGCTAGGCAGGTTGCATGGCTGCACAAGGTGGCCACTAAGACAGGTTTGACTGTAGGGGATCACTTTGGGTGGCCGTTATAGGCAGGTTGGCTGCTCAAGGTTGCCACTAAGACAGGTTTGACTGTAGGGGATAACTTTTGTAGGCCGCTATAGGCAGGTTGGCTGCTCAAGATGGCCGCTAAGACAGGTTTGACTGTAGGGGATCACTTTGGGTGGCCGCTATAGGCAGGTTGGCTGCTCAAGGTGGCCGCTAAGACAGGTTTGACTGTAGGGGATCACTTTGGGTGGCCGCTATAGGCAGGTTGGCTGCTCAAGGTGGCCACTAAGACAGGTTTGACTGTAGGGGATCACTTTGGGTGGCCGCTATAGGCAGGTTGGCTGCTCAAGGGGGCCGCTAAGACATGTTTGACTGTAGGGGATCACTTTGGGTGGCCGCTATAGGCAGGTTGGCTGCTCAAGGTGGCCGCTAAGACAGGTTTGACTGTAGGGGATCACTTTTGGTGGCCGCTATAGGCAGGTTGGCTGCTCAAGGTGGCCGCTAAGACAGGTTTGACTGTAGGGGATCACTTTGGGTGGCCGCTATAGGCAGGTTGGCTGCTCAAGGTGGCCACTAAGACAGGTTTGACTGTAGGGGATCACTTTGGGTGGCCGCTATAGGCAGGTTGGCTGCTCAAGATGGCCACTAAGACAGGTTTGACTGTAGGGGATCACTTTTGGTGGCCGCTATAGGCAGGTTGGCTGCTCAAGATGGCCACTAAGACAGGTTTGACTGTAGGGGATCACTTTTGGTGGCCGCTATAGGCAGGTTGGCGGCTCAAGGTGGCCGCTAGGACAGGTTTGACTGTAAAGGGGATCACTTTTGGTGGCCGCTATAGGCAGGTTGGCTGCTCAAGGTGGCCGCTAGGAAAGGTTTGACTGTAGGGGATCACTTTTGGTGGCCGCTATAGGCAGGTTAGCTGCTCAAGGTGGCCGGTAAGACAGGTTTGACTGTAGGGGATCACTTTTGGTGGCCGCTATAGGCAGGTTGGCGGCTCAAGGTGGCCGGTAAGACAGGTTTGACTGTAGGGGATCACTTTTGGTGGCCACTATAGGCAGGTTGGCTGCTCAAGGTGGCCGCTAAGACAGGTTTGACTGTAGGGGATCACTTTTGGTGGCCGCTATAGGCAGGTTAGCTGCTCAAGGTGGCCACTAAGACAGGTTTGACTGTAGGGGATCACTTTGGGTGGCCGCTATAGGCAGGTTGGCTTCTCAAGGTGGCCGCTAAGACAGGTTTGACTGTAGGGGATCACTTTGGGTGGCCGCTATAGGCAGGTTGGCTGCTCAAGGTGGCCGCTAAGACAGGTTTGACTGTCGAGTCACATGATATGAATAGCTTCCGAAGGGGAAGGTGAATATCGTGACGCACTTCTATCTACACATCGGTGTAATTAAAACAAACTGATTTGTATGTGTCAATTGTTGTCAAGGCGATTCTGTAACCATTCATTTATCAAAACGTGTGTTCCTAATTACACAATAATGATTGCCAATATAATCATAATGAGATAGTTAATACAAGGACAAGCGGATGGGTGACTATTATGCATTGAATTATTACGTTGTTGTCAAGACAATCTTGTGGCCATTTATTGATGCGTTATTTTTAAAATTTTTTATAAACGTACCGTATTATGATTCAGCAATAAAACAAAAAAATATAGTTATTCTGTAATTGCTTTACAATTGTATTATAAAACAATACTGTTCCATTTCCTGCGCAACTAATTGCAATCTTCCATCTACTATTCTACATACATATATGTAGCGTCTCTGTATGAGTTGTGTGCGTGTGTTTGTCAAAGAAAGTTGAAAATGTCAAAAGGCGGAATATATAAATAAATAAGTCCAAGACTCTCTTTGCACATACACACATACATACACCTCATGCACATACACACACACACACACACGCACAAGCACATATATATATGCACGGACATAACAAATACACCACCATTTACATACATATGCACAAACACGCACACTTACCACCAGACACACAAACACATACACGCACGGACATTAACAAACACACCACCATTTACATACACATACATACACACACACACACACACATAGAAACACACCATTTACATACACACAGATGCACAGATGAATGCGCACACATAAACACATACAGGCAGAGACATGCACGGCCATATACAAGCACACCATGTACATACACATACACACACGGGCGCATGGACACACAAACACATACACACACAGACATATACAAACACACCACAATTTACATACACAAACACACGCATGCACACACACCATTTACATACACATACACGTATACACGCACATACAAATACAAACACCATTTATACACACACACACCGCCATTTACATACACAAACACACACACAAAAGTATACAAACACACCACCATTTACATACACGTACAGTAACACACAACACACACATACTGTACACGCAGACATAAACAAACACCACCATTTTCAAACACATACAACACACACACACACACACACAGACAGATACAAACAAACCACCATTTACATACACATACACCAGATACATAAACACATGCCCCAACAACATGCACATCCATTTTGTACATTTATAAACATTGGCACACTTTCTAATACACACTACATGTAATTTAGGCACAAGAACGTACACACGCATATTTTTTTCAAAACACTTTATTTATATGAATTTGAACACTACATGAGTAACAAAATAATATGAAACACCTTGTTTCTGAACATTTTTACAACAAATCGCATCGACTGACTAGGCAGAGTACAAATTCTTGTAACGACCCAACAAAACATTTGTCAACTCAAAGCATCATTCATGGCACATCATCCTTAGCTTGCTATTTTTAGAACATCCCTTTATTCTGAACATTATTTTTAACTAAACATCGTCCAAAAGTTTTCAAACAAACATAATTCTTAACTTTATCTTAATTTCAAAACACTACTCTTAGGCTAAGCTATCTGTTAAACAAAAATGATAATTAACATTTTCAACCAAACATTAAATTTTTAAATTTTCCAAACAAACATAATTCTGAACTTTATCTTAAAAAAACAAACACTATTTTAAAGCTATTTGTTAAACAAAAATTATTAAGATTTTTTAGAAAAATGCACTTGCAGCTGAGTTTGAAATTGACACACAATGTTCAACTTTCTTAGAACATAAAACTATTCTTTTTTTTAAACAAAACTTTATTCTAAATATCTTTGATACAAACCGTAAAACTTGCTTTGCATTTTTCAATTTCAGAATCTTTGGTTATAACCTCTTGTTTTGTAACCACAAGTCAATACAAGAAAGAAAAAAAAAGAAGAAGAAAAAACATGTAAACACTTAAATTCTTTTACGCAGTACTGAGGTCAAGCTTATTTGTTTATTTTTGCGAATCTTAATTAATGTGCAACAAAAACATTTACTATATCAAAAGGTGCTTTTTCCTTTTTTTCAATATGATATTTCAAATTATGATAATCATAATTTGTACAGAAGTTTGTCTTTATTTCTCATGAACAAAACAAAAACATTAACAATAAGCTCAATCAAGAGTTGATTCCAACCAAATATTGATATTTCAACAAAAAACTGAGCACAATTCCGTTTCTTTCTAGTCGAGTACTCAAATGTGATGTGAAATAAGTATGTTGTAATTTTTGAGGTAAAATAAGATTACCGAAATACACTTTAAACACACACAAGGCAACACCGATCAGTGGTATGACGTGAACAAACATTAGATATAGCTGCTCATCAGATTGTTAAATACATATATGATAAAAATCAGTTAAACCTGTATTATAGTGGCCAACTGACTCAATTTGTAACTGTTATAATCACCTGCGTAGTAAATTGTCTAACGTTCGGTACCTGTTCATAGTGGCCACCTGTCTACAGTGACCATTTTTTATCTTCCCTTTGCAACGGTCTTACTTTTTAAGCATAACATTACCTAATACAGAAGTACTTAAAGAAACTAGTAAAACAAAATGCAGAATGTAATTGATATCAGCTTCACAGAAAACTTTACAGAACCTGTTTATTGTGGCCACCTGTCTACAGTGACCATTTTTCATCTTCCCTTTGCAACGGTCTTACTTTTTACGCATAACATTACCTAATACAGAAGTACTTAAAGAAACTAGTAAAACAAAATGCAGAATGTTATTGATATCAGCTTCACAGAAAACATTACAGAACCTGTTTATTGTGGCCACCTGTCTACAGTGACCATTTTTCATCTTCCCTTTGCAACGGTCTTACTTTTTACGCATAACATTACCTAATACAGAAGTACTTAAAGAAACTAGTAAAATAAAATGCAGAATGTCATTGATATTATCAGCTTTATAGAAAACTTGTCTTACAGAACCTATTTATAGTGGTCACCTGTATACAGTGACCATTTCTACTTTCCCTTGTAATGGTCATAATTTCAAGCATAGCATTACCTAAAACAGAAGAGAAGAAACTAGTGAAATAAAATGCAGAATGTCATTGATATACATGTAATCCCCTGCATACAAAACTCGTCTTACAGAACCTGTCTATAGTGGCCAACTCTCTACAGTGACCACTTACTTCCCTTGGAATATCATACTAATTTTAAGCATAACACGATGTAATACAGAAGAAAAGTAACAAGTAAAATAAAATGGTCTCTATTCTCCAAAGAGAAAGCACAGCTGATGCATACACCTGGATACCATGGAAACGGTATAAACAATATCGCCCCCGATCGGCAGGAAGAAAAAACTCCTGCTCCTATATTTGAATAGATTTTGATTTTCATAAACAATTTTGTTGTATACAATGGAGTGATCGACAATTAATTAACCAGTACCCTTTGGGATTCTGATATCCCCATAGACTTTGTACATTGCCCACCAGGTTTCAGTTGGCAAAGGGGTTATTATTACAGCTTGGTTAGCTTAATGAAAAAGCAAATTGAACAATCTATAACAGTTACTTAAATAACAATTAATTTCAGCCTTTCATTGTTGGGGGACACTGCTCTTTCAAACAAATAACATGATTGACAGAACTAACTCATAGATTGCTTAATCAAAACACACATTACAGATCCCCTGAGGAGCATCTCCTTGTTATCTGAATTATAACCAGTGAACAAAATACGCAGGGGCACAAGGCCAATTTGCCCCTGAAAGCTAAAAAGACCCCCCCCCCCCAAATCATAAAAGAGCCCCCGTAAATTTGTTCAATGCAAAACAAATTTTTGCGTGTTATTTCAAGCATGCACGCTTGAAAACAAGCCCTCAAAAACGAAAATTTTCCCTCCCAGATTATTACATGTGTTGACTAGTTCCGTACAATATTACCAACATCAATTTTATACCGCCTTTTCACAGATTTAAACAGGTACTGAGAATTCGACATGCGAACGCTCTATTTTTATGAAAACACACACTAGTTTTTTAAAGCCCATAATTCAAAGTCTGTATACGGTTAATGTACAAGTCCTTTTGAAGAAAAAAATACAGAGAATGCAAATCACAAAAGGAACATAAATTAATGACACTCTTTGTCAAGAATACAAATGTTTGTAAAACAGAACAGCCATTAACAAAATAACGAAACACAAATTTGCATTACCCCTTCAGGAGTAGTCCCAACAATAATTGGGCTTGGGCTTGGGTCTATATATGGAAAATGCCAGTTATAAACAAAATAATCAGTTCTGAATGGGTTAATTATAATTATAATTTCTACACCTATCGCCTGGATATGCATTGAGGCCTATTCTAAATAATAAAAAGAAGAAAGAATACATACAACGGAAGAGGAACAACCAAGTGACTGCAATTGATTGCATTGCAATAATCAATATCCTTTCAGACTCGTTAGTTAATACATACATATTCTATAACTAAACAATGAACCAAGAAAAGGGGCTTGCTCAGGATTAAACCCGAGACATCCGGATTGCTAGACTCAACCATCGAGCCACAAAAAACCCTTGTATGAAGGACGTTCCTATGAAACTCTGTTAACTGCTCCTATGTTTGAGTTTGTGTCAGTAAAGTGCCACTATGTCAGTACTTAAATAAACTTATTAAAACTTTATTTTGTAATAACCGTCAGATCATTCATACACATTTCTAAAGCTTCATTTTCCTTCTTTAATCCAATATTATCAAACTTTGAAAAAAGGACTAGTAGCACAACTTGCAAATATTTAACTGTACATTAAGGCCCGGTCACACTTCACCAGATAGCATAAATGGATGCCTGACAAATAGAAAATTTGCAAAATAAAATTTTCCGGTGGTGAAAGTCCTCTACATTGCTTCATGCATAAAACGTTCCACCGGATAGAACAACTTACATCGCCTGAAAGGGAATGGACAAGAAACACTTACAAATGGGATGAACAACTAACATCGCCTGAAATGGAATAGACAAGAAATGCATACAAACAGGGATGAACGGAATGATGATTTAACTCTCTGTCGGGCATCCGTTAACCCTATCCGGTGATATGTGACCAGGAGGGTGTTTCACAAAGATCCCAAGGTGAACTTAACTCCAAGTTGAAATAATGAAAAGCCATTTGTAGCCTTGGAATAAAATATATTTTAGTCTTTTCATAAATTTTACATCAAGAACATGAAATCTCCTTGAAATAGAAAATATGAATAATGTTACAACATTTATTTTATGCCATTTTAAAGAACATTTACAAAATATTTTCAAAGATACTATAAACAGCTTTCCATGATTTTGAAGTCCAACTTAGAGTTAAGTTTAACTTAGGATCTTTGTGAAACACCCCCAGGCCTTTACAAATATCAAGATTTAGACAGCTATATCAAACAGCCCCATGGAGGAAATAATGCATAAACAATGGAAGACATAAAAGCGAGACAAGAGACATTTGGCATCCAACCTTTCCTTGTTGGTATGCTTACTAGAGCCCATATCATCCAAGTCCATCAAGTGTTGCGCCAAGACTATCTAATCACTACCAACTGATCCTTCCAATTAACGTTGCCAATACCAAAGCCTATCTGAACCTTTTGCATCGAGCATGAATGACTGGCCTTTAATCCTAAGTAAACCTTCTAATGGAACCTCCTTTGGTCAATAATTTCTGGGCCTTAGTCTAAAAAGATACGATATGATACGAACCTAATCTTTCCCACTGGCAACCATGTGAAGAGAACCCTCATCAGCTATGCTTGTCCCATGCAAGTCTTTGAGGCCAGCCTTCAGACTTCTGGCATCTCTTAGAATCATGTGAAGAGAACCCTCATCAGCTATGCTTGCCCATGCAAGTCTTTGAGGCCAGCCTTCAGACTTCTGCATCTCTTGGAAACTAATCATGCCATCAGTAACCTTCCAAATAGAATCGTCTAAAAATACTTTTAGAACCCAATCTTTCCCGTTGGCAACTATGTGAAGAGAACCCTCATCAGCTATGATTGCCCAATCTAAGTCTTTAAGGCCAGCCATCAGACTTGTTGCATCATTCCATGAGAACCCTTCCCAACGGAACCTTCATTGGTCACAATGTCTGGGCCTTTGTCCATACAAACGCTGCAGAAGCTAATCTTTCCCCGTTGGCAACATTGTGAAGAGAACCCTCCTCCGCTATGCTTGCCCCACCCTTGAGGTCCTTGAGGTCTGCCTTCAGACTTCTTGCATCCTCTGGAGACTCTGGGGACCCTTCACCATCCTTGTCTTCCTGGATCCCACTGTCGTTGCGGAAGGAGGGGAGGCAGGAT
This sequence comes from Echinarachnius parma, assembly GCA_037951105.1. NCBI lineage: Eukaryota > Metazoa > Echinodermata > Echinoidea > Clypeasteroida > Echinarachniidae > Echinarachnius > Echinarachnius parma. Next base: position 9,731 of record JBAMJV010014112.1, read on the forward strand.
CTTGCACATCCCCGTCTCCTCCTCCTCCAACTTCCTCGCCCCCTAGGACACCAACCCCTGCAGAAACCACATCCACAGCAGCATCCCCCCTAGAGGATACCTGAACTCCATCCCCGTCTGCGTTGATATCAATGACCTCATCTGCTCCTGGCAACTGCGACAGGTCCAGTGTCTTGTCGCATTCTAGAGTGCTGTCCAGGTCACCTGGCACACTCATCAGACTACTGTTGTAGAGAAAAGATGCATCACCACCACCAAGGCTGGCAACGGAAAGATCTCCTCTGGCTGTTGTAAAGCTCTCGTCGATATCAGCCTCAGATGCACTTGTTGGCGACAAAGTGAGCTCCTCGTATATTTCAGACGGCGTGGAATCCGGCTCCTTGGCAACATCAGCCTGAGCATCCTCTGGCGTACCTGTTGATGAAACTGGCCTCTCGGATGTTTCTGTTAACAAAGAACCAGGTTCTTCTGGTGTTCCGGCCGGCATGGAGTCGGGTTCCTCAGCAACAACGGTGGAGATATCCTCAGGATTGACAAGTGGAATATCATTGCTTTCATCAGGATGATCTTTCTCCTCTACTTCTTCAACAGTCTCATGGCTCGTTTGGGCAATGCTCGTAGGCTCATCAGTAGGCAACAGACTTGTTTTCTCTGAAGGATCAATTGGTGTACTAACTGTATTGTCATCAGCCTTCCCCTCCATGGAAATATCTTCTGTGGTCTCTTGAACACCACTGCTTAGATCATTGGCACTTTCTGCTTCAGGGGAAACAACAATTTCCTCATTTCCCGTGGCAGCAACACTTTCAAGGCTATCACCAACGCGTCTGTCTCCCGTCTGCTTGTCTTCCCTTTCTTCCGTGCTACATTCATCAAGTTTGACTTTAGCGACGGCTTCACACAACTCCTCCTCTGGAGACCCAATAGTTCCTTGTCCCTCCTCTGCAACATCAACATGCTGTGCTGTTTCCATGGTAATTCCATCCTCTGGAAGAGCAGCAACATCTATATCTTGCTTTGCATCTGTGAAATCATCAGTTTCTTTGTCGCAAATTTCAACAGGCACATCTTTTGCAGTGATTGCAGTGTCTCTGTCTTCAAGTGCTTGGTCCTGAATTTCGCTTGCGTCCTGATCAGCTTCAGGTTCGGCGCTCTGCTCATCAATCTTTGTCGCTGTCTCTGCCAAGGTCTGGACAGCATCTTCAAATCCGTTTTCCCCCTCTTCATCTTCATCTTCAACACTGGCGTCTTCTTTGACGCCCCCTACTTCATCCACTAAAGATTCCTACAGTAAAAGGAATACAAAAAATTGGGGAATAATTAAAAGTAATGAGAAAGAGAAAAACGTATGAATTGTTTAGCCAATTTAAAGGACACTGAAACTCGGGACAATTCATTCTTTGCCCTCTAAGACCTTAAATAGGATGAACAGTCTCTGAAAGTTTGAGCATGTTCAGTCAAGAAATAAGGAAACTATGGCTCTTTAGAAATAGCCATTTATTTCTATGAGTGAATCAAATAACATTTTGCTTGGGTTTCATTGTCCTCTAAGATGGTTACATTTTAATTGAACGCATATTCTCTTCATAGTTACCAGCCAGAATATGTGACCGGCTATAGCAAAATCTGGCACTTGTCGGTAAAAATCAAAAGGTAGATTTTCATACCATTAGAAAGGACTCATCACAAGCTTTCATTTGATGCTTTGTTCTAACAAATTGGTTAATAATTGGCGAAGATATGATCGTTTCAATTTTACAATCATAAGTTATTTACACACATTATGTGAACTTAAAATGCCCATTTCTTAAAAAGATGAATTACCGACAAGTGCAGCGTTTTGCTATAGCCGGTCACAATTATGTTTGGGACTAGTCCTGCACAGCAGGAATACAGAGATTAGGCCGTGATGTCAAATAAGAATGATGCTGTCATTTTTTTAGGTAAAATGGGATTACCAAATGAACACACTTTAAACACAAGGCGACACTGTTCAGTGTATGACTGATGAAACCGGTGGCAGAAAAGGCTCACCAAAGACCCCAACAGTTTTGGTGATTTAAAGGGCAATGAAACCCAAGCAAACTTTTGCTTTCATAGACTTGAAGAGATTAGGAGGAATAATCTCTGAAAGTTAGAGCATAATCGGGCAATAAACAAGAAAACTATTGCTCTTTGAAGATGCCTATGGGGAACTCAAATTGGCAACGCACTCTCTGATAAGTTTGTGGACTACTCCCCATATGTTTTGTACACAAATTTCCCCCATTTTTACAGTTTTTTTCAGTCACCCATTTCCATTCCCCAAACTCGCGATATGTTGTGTATAAATGTATTCTACAAAAACACATGTTGACCTCAAACGAAGGGTAACCATATATATTTTGAGAAAAATTGAACAAAATAAAACGTATGGGGAGTAGTCCACAACTTTGCCAGAGTGCATTGCCAATTTGAGTCACTCATAGAAATAAATGGATATTTTCAAAGAGCCATAGTTTTCTTATTTCTTGACCGATTGTGCTCAAATTTTCAGGGACTATTCATCCTATTTGTGTCTTATAGTGCGTAAAACAATTTGTCCGGATTTCATTGTCCTTTAAAAAAAAGTAGATTATTTGACTGTGTATTAGTGCTGTCGATTTTGGGAGTATTTCCCTCCCGGGACTTGCGATAATTTTTCGGGCGAGTCACGGGTACCCGAAATTTACCATTTGTTGATTTCGCTATCGGCATGTCACGCCGCTGGGAAAACATGTTCATTCAAGTGACAAAAATTGAGCGCATTTATGACAATAAATCATCTTCTAAAATACAGCAAAATTGTAAATGAATTATATTTTTAGCATTTCTGACACGATTTTAACAGAATTATGTTAACATGATGTTCAAATTTAACTTGATTACGACATTTCTGAAGAGAATAGGACATTAATGATCTCAGTGACCAATCGTATCTTCAACACACTTCACTGAATATGATTGTCATCGCGCCACTATTTTGGGCTATTTTCTACCAACAAGCGATTATCATTTAGTAGATCTAATAAATCAATGACTCCCAATACAAATTCATGTTCCATTCGTATTACGTAGTTCAGGCGAAGCAGCGAAAACCTGTCGCGGTTTTGCAAACCAAAACCCGCAACACTTGTGTCTGGTTTTCGCTGCTTCGCCTGAACTACGTTAAACATGAAATTGTATTGGGAGTCATCGATTTATTGGATCTACTAAATGATAATCGCTTGTTGGCAAAAAATAGTGGCGCGATGACAATCATATTCAGTGAAGTGTGTTGAAAATATGATCGTTCACCAAGATCATTAATGTCCTATTCCCATCAGAAATGTCGTAATCAAGGTAAATTTGAACAGTATGTTGCCATAATTCCGTTAAAATCATGTCAGAAATGCTAAAACTTTAATTTATTTATGAATTTGCTGTATTTTAGATGATGATTTATTGTCATAAATGCACTCAATTTTTGTAACTTGAATGAACATGATAACTCTTGCGTTCAATGAGGGGACTTCCCCTTTTTTCGGGATATCGAGTATCGACTTTTGCACCCGGGACTCGACATTTTTCGGCGGGACCCGGGTACCCGTGACTCGTCAACAGCCTTACTGTGTATAGATCATATGAATATGTATGTATGCTATGAGCGTTATGTTTACAAATAGTAGGCAGATACATGTCTGTAAATGTGTAAAAATATAATTTAAGCAAACATGGAATATGCAGAAATTATGGACATTTTTATAAGGATAAGTAGTTTGAGAATAAAGAGAAATGTATTTGAGAAAAATGTTTCAAGACCACAAAAGGGAACTTGTTATTTTAATGCATAAAAACAAAACTCTGCACAGCAAACCACACAAAAAACAGTGTCTTTTTCCCAACACATTCAATTCACTTGTTCTCTACACATTGAAACAGAATTTCATCCTATTTCAATTGAAACAGAATTTCATCCCATTTCAACTATAAGATAGGAGCATAATTCAAAGTCACTTGTAGAACGGGCTAATCCTATTTATTACGTACAACATGGAGGCTGCCAATATATTTTTTTGAAAACTGGATTGTGAACTTTTCGCACTAAAATGTGACGTCAATTCCGAAAAAATAAGCTCTGCCTCTTTATGTTTAATAGCTTGCAGGGTTCGTGCACAAAGAAAAGGCAAAACTTGAGTTTGTTTTTGTAAGGGTGGTGCAAGGGTAAAGCGTGAGAAATAGAGTGATTAGGTACCGTAAATCTCCGTGTATAAGGCATACTTTTTGCGAAAAATGCAATAGTGGGGGGTGCGTCTTATTACAGGCACAGGGAAAAAAAAAAAAAAAATCCCCTGTTTTTTTTTTTTTTTTTTTTTTGGGGGGGGGGGGGGGGGGGCAAAAAGTTTAAGTTTAAGCTGGAACACAGTGTAACATAATGGAAGTGGATGGGTCTATGATTTCTACACATTATATTTTGTACATGGTGAACAGGAAGCTTACCCGTTGTGGTTTTTGATATTTGTTGTTTATCAATTTGTCAAGGTGGGATAAGTTTTAGGGAAAGATGAATATGGGGTGAGTGGTTGAAGGGTATTTTAAGCACACAAAAAGACATTAGTATTCAAAGCTACAACACAGCAAATAAGAATAAAGGTAAAGGTTTGTACTTCTAGATATTAGTTACCCCATTTACCCAAAAGGTTTTAATTTCAAACAAAGATGATGTCAAATTAGATATTATCTGTGTAGGGGGATCAGAAGAAGGAAATGTTATGGGTAAGTAGTTAGGGGCTATAAATTAGTCTAAGCAGAACATAGGATTATAGGAAAAATTAGAAATCAAACCAAAATAAAAGGGGATCTTTATTACCTTGTTTTAATGTGAGTTATTGTTGAGTTTACATGGGCTTACATGCTCCTTTCTACATCATTCATGCACAGGCATGAAGAAAAAAAAAAAACGGGAAAAAATGATGGGGAAAAGGGCGAAATGAAAAAATAATAATATTCAAAAAAGAAACGGACAAGTACATGAATGGAAACGGCACATTAGAAAGACAAAATGAGAAGTTTACAAATCAAAACACGCAATGATAACCATGTGCAATTATTTACTGTAACATGATGAAAGCTGTAGTACATTGATTATGATTGATCTTAACTGTACTGATTATTGATTTTCTAAAGAGAGATAATGCAATGAACTGAAGATATGCTAGTGATAATTCAGCAACCAACATGGGTCAACTTTATAGCAATTTACAAATGCCTACCCATATAACCATAGTTAGTAACTGATAAAACGTGACTGGATATAGCAAAGCCCTGCACTTGTTGGTAATTCATGTTTTGAAGAAATTGTAATTTTAAGTTTAAATAATATGTGTAAAAGACTTGTGTTTGTAAAATTGAAACAATCATGTCTTTGCCAATTATTGACCATTTTTAAAAATTTAGAACAAATCATCAAATGAAGCTTGTGATGAGGCCTTTCTAATGGTATGAACATCTCCAAGTGCAGGATTTTTGTTATATCCAGTCACAAATATTGTGTTGCTTACTGAGCATCTAATATAGGTTGGAACTAAACTAGTGGGGTTTCATGAATATGGAGGCTGCCATGTTTTCCAACAGTACCGCATGAAACGTCATCTGAGCGCATTTGAGCATGCACTAACAACTGCATGTTATGTAACCGCTGTTGTTGAATCTGCTGCTATGTCAGTGGTTACGTGACCTGCCTTTATTAGTGCAAGGTCAGATTACGTTTCATATGATACAGTTGGAAAACATGGCAGCCTCCAGTGTTCAGTCAAAACGGACAATAGTGGTTTAAAAAACATGGATTATTTCCACTATTAATGATACCCAAGTGGAAACTAGAAGTGATGAGAATTATGCACTGATCAGTAATAAGTAAGCAAAATTGCCAGCTGCTGGCTCCCCTTTATTAAAGAGAATGTTAAATGGAACCAAGTAAATACTACATGAATTATATCTTTAAGTGCCTAGTAGGCATGAAATAACTGTATGAAACTTGTTTTAAAGGCATGCATGTACATGTATATTTAAATGACCCTGACCAATAGAATTGTTTAGTGTTAAAATGTTTGTATAGCAACATTTACTAAATATTCAAAGGAAGAAAAGTGTATACAAGATTCTATGACACCAGAGAAATGAAAAAAGGTACACTTCAAAAGACTGTAAAGCATAGAAATGTTGAGCGATAAGAGTTCAGATATATGAATAGATCTATGAAATATTGTCAGATTATAAAGTGAAATAAAATATCTGTTCAGTTCTCTCACCTCTCTGGTAAATCATGCCTACAGATATCAAGTATTATGCAAAATAAAAATAAACAAGAATAATGTGAATTTTTAAAGCGAGTAATGGCCACTTTTTAAAGCGAGTAATGGCAGTCATGTCAGTCACGAAGCGACGCTCCTGGCACTATTAAGCCATAATTGACTACTTTGAGTAAATGTTGTATAGTAAGAGAAGTTAAAATTATTAATTTGGTATCCTCAGAAATTATGTGTAATTTAAAGTTTGTTTAATTGATTATGTTTGTATGTTAATGTCTGGTAACAAACCATACTGTACAGTACAGTAGTACAGAGAAGGAATAACTGATCAGATCAGCCTGCCACATATCGGGGCAATTTGTAAGTTGTTCTATACCATGGAATGTTTTGTGCATTAAGACGACATTCCCCACCGGATAATTTGATTTCGCAAATTTTCTATCCGTCGGGCATCCGTTTACGATATCCGGTTATATTTGACACCACCACAAACACGGCCTGAATTACAGGATTTTGTCTGAATACTAGCATCCTTGTATGTTTCTTGATTTTGTCTTCATACAATGATACAATTCATCATGTTTACGTACCGATTTGTGTTGGTCTGCTTCCGTGGCAACCGCATTCTCCTCTTCTGTCACTCCACTCTGCTCTTCTGCTGCTTGATCTCCCTCCTGGTCAATATTAAATACAACAATAGCTACAATTAATAACTGCTAAAATAATAATCATATATTCGGGGAAAAGGGAGAGGGAGGAGAAAAGAAAGAGAAATAGGAGGATAGGGAGGAATAGAAGGATGATTAGGATGATGATGAGGATGAAGAGGATGATGATGAGAAGGATGATAAGGAGGATGATGATAAGGAGGATGATGAGGAGGATGATAAGGATGAGGATGATGATGATGATTAGGATGAGGATGATGATGAGGAGGAGGAGGATAAGGAGGAGTAAAATATTTTAACAATGCACATATGTCATTAGACTACTTCAAAAATGCATTAGTGAGTTCTGTATATTTTATTGGTAGTTACCGATTTGTGCTGGTCTGCTTCTGCGGCAACCGTATTCTCCTCTTCTGTCACTCCACTCTGCTCTTCCTCTGCTTGCTCTCCCTCCTGGTCAATATAAAATAAGAACAAATATGATAACTATAAAAGACAACTACCATATCCAAATTAAATATTATATATAAACAGTTTTAAAGGACCTACAGAATACAACGTACTTTGACACTTATTCCATAGTTGATGACTTGAAACATAAGTCTGCCGAAAAAAAATCCATGAATATAAACACAGTATTGATTTAGGACTAATTTTCTGATGCCAAATCTCACTTAGCAGCCAATTTACGCCCCACCCACATTTAGGGGCCGGAATCGGCAGCGTGATCGACATGTGATTGACAATTCATTGGCTTACGTCATGACGCGTCATCTACAGAATTTAGTTCATTAGTCCGTTCTTTAGATGACATCACATTTTGGCGATTTAAAAGGGGCGTTCCCAGGAAATTAGATATTTACTAATTACCCCAAAATTGATTGATTTCATGAGAAATGACTGCCAAATTCTTTTTCTTCTGGGAAAATTACATATAGAGAGCCGAATTATGAAAATAAGGCCATCTAGACGCTGTAGTTCCTTTAAGAACTGAGGAGGGAGGGAGGGGAGATGAAGAGGAGGGAGGGAGGGGAGATGATGATGAGAAGGAAGATGAAGAGGAAGAGATGATGAGAAGGAGGAGGAAGTTGAAGTGAGTGAGAGGAGGGAGGGGAGATGAGGAGGGAGATGAAGAAGAAGAGGGAGAAATGGTGAGGAGAAGAAAGATGAAAGAAAGATGAAGAGGAGGGAGAGGAGATGAGAAGGAAGAGGGAGAGAAGGAGAGGGAAGAGCAATGGATACTGACCAACATGTAGTTGGTCATTCCTATATATGATGACATAAATGGTACCCTGGGGTACCAAACGAAAATCCGCCATTTTGTTTAATTATTTATTTATTTTTTAGGGCTGTACCGGGGTATAGCGTGCATACAAGCGCGCGCTACACTGCATGCACAACGCAATACGGTTGTACTTCGAGTGGACACAAGATGGCGCTACACAACGTTGGATACCGGGGTACAACGGTAGGTACCCCGGGGTACTGCGTGTGTCATCATGTCATCTCGTTACTAGATCATTTCAAAAGCAGTACTGATCTGCATATTATTTCATAAATTGTATTTACCGATTTGTGTTGGTCTGCTTCCGTGGCAACCGCATTCTCCTCTTCTGTCACTCCACTCTGCTCTTCAGCTGCTTGGTCTCCCTCCTGGTCATAGAAAAAATGGTTGAAACCAATGTTTTTTTAGAGAGCACCCTCTTGTGTTATAAAGACTGCTTTTTGAATGATAACAGGCTTCTTTCTTGGCAGTTTGTTAGTTTTTCTACCTTTCAGGCATGGTTGAGTCATAACTTAGTTTACTGATATGGTGCAAGTTTTGGTTAATAAAATTCACTTTGACCAGTGATGTAACATCGCTTTAAATTACCGATTTGTGCTGGTCTGCCTCCGTGGCGACGGTATCCTTGAAGCACTCCTCATCCGACTGAAACATCTCATCCGACCGGAAAGACTCCTCTACGTTAGTGGAGGCCTCAGATGTCTGGTCTCTAGGGGAGGGGGCTTCGATGTCCTCTTCCGCTGCATCATTGACCCCACACTCTGCCTCCTCCTCCTGGTCCTGTTCTTCATTCTGTTCAATTTGCTGAAAAAATAGAGAGAAGGGAAGATTTGAATTTAACATTATCGTGTCTTTGAGGGGGGGGGGGGGAACTATAATGTTTCCCTCAGTAAATTTATTCTCTAAACCCTTTTCCTGCTCCTTCTTCTTCTTATTTCCATATACTCCTTGTCCTGTTCTTCATTTTGCTCTAATTGCTGAAAAATAGAGAGAAGGGAAGCCTATGTTGAAAATTTGGATTTGAAATCAGTTTCCTTCTTGAAGGGAAATGTCAATGTTTCTATCTACCCATCTATCTATCTATCTATCTATCTATCTATCTATCTATCTATCTATCTATCTATCTATCTATCTATCTATCTATCTATCTATCTATCTATCTATCTATCTATCTATCTATCTATCTATCTATCTATCTATCTATCTATCCATCTTTCCTAACCTCTTCTTCCAATGACTCGGGTTCTTCCTTCACTTCATCCAGTGCCAAATGATCTTCTGGTTTTTACATCTTCCACCCCTCCATCCTCCGCCTCTACCACTTCCTCTCCCACATTCCATCCATCACCAAAATCTATCTATCTATCTTTCCTTACCTCTTCTGCCAAGGACTCTGGTTCTTCCTCCTGTTCATCCAGTGCCAGATCATCTTCTGGTTTGGCATCTTCCACTTCTCCATCCTCCTCCTCTACCACATTCTGTCCATCACCTCCATTCACCACTGACGAGGGTTCTTCGTCATCTTCTGGAACCTTCTCCTCTTCGTTCTGTCCATCCTCTTCCTCCACTCGATCCTCCTCTACTTCATCATCTCGCAGACCCATCTCCTCGTCGTTCTGTCCATCCTCTTCCTCCACTCGATCCTCCTCCACTCCATCATCTTCAGCTGCCATGTTCTCCTCTTCTGTCACTCCATTCTGCTCTTCTTCAGTGGCTTGTTCCTCCTCCTGTTTGGTCAAGGGCATATTCATTGATAAAAGTTTGACACCATGGCAAGCAATGTAAAAATCGACTTAACACTTTTTCTAAGAATATGAAAATTCATTGGCACGAAATGATTTTGTTCTTATATTATTTAACAGGTATACTGCCAACCATGTTCAGCAATTAATTGAATACACATCTAAATACTGCGAGCAAATGGTATTTTCTCTTGATTTAAATTAATATTTTATCATTATTTCAATCAAACTTGCCAACATTTCTATGAAATAATGTTAATTTACAGTGATTCAAATATTACAAATAAACAGGAGAAACCTTTTTTTACAGTCTAATCAAAGAATTAAAATGAAAAGGGAATAACAATAAATTATCACAGGGGAATAACAATCAATTATTACTGGGGCATAAATGAAAAGAGAAAAGTTACACTGGAGCAAATAACATGCGCTACTGGCCATGCGAGGGGGAATAAAACAAAAAATATGTAGGTGTATTTCAAAATATGATCAAATTCAAAAACTAAACAACAACAAAAAACGTTTAAAACCAAATCCATACAAAAATTATGCATGCAAAAAAATGTATAACTACTCTGATGAAAATAGGATGAATGAAGCAAAAACAAAGTGACAATTGCAAGAGAATGATGTGGGTAAAACAAGAAATATAAAAAAAAAAAAAATCAATTTTTGTTGTCTCCCTGTAAACAGATTGTGCACAAATAAACAACATGAACACAAATTTTAAAAAGAAAATGTAATGGGGGGGGGGGGGGGGGGGGGGGGAAGAATTTTTTTAAATGAATGTATTTCAAGGAGCAGGAAAAGTAGGAAAAACAATTATCAATGAAAAGGACAAACACTGAGAGGGGAGGGAGAATAACAAGCAACAGCAAATTAAATGTGACAAAAAAGAAGCACAGACGAAGAAAACTTGAAGCAAAGTAGAATAAAATGTCCAAATATAAATCATAAACACCAACGTCACAAGCACCGTCTACCTGGATTTCTTGTGGTTGAGCATCTAGCGCTTCACTCGTTGCCATAACAACTGAAACCTCTTCTAGCATTCTTTCCAAAATCTTGCGAGCAATGTCCTCCGTCTAGCGGACAGGTAGAAAATGAACTCCAACAGGTAAGACTATTTGGAAATTACAATAATTCTCTGGCTTTTTGTATGGTCCTTTGATATAAAGGGATCTAGTTACTTTGTTGACACATGCAAAAATGTTGTCCAGGAAATGTCTTCAATTTATTGGAAAATTTAGAGAAATATTACATGGCTGAGGATACGAGTTGGAGAGCACACTAGGGAAAAAGTTGATTAATGCTTTGATGTGAAAAGATAGAAAGAAGATGAAAAGTGTATGTATGTTGCACTAAAGATAAAGTTACACATATTCTATGCAGATTGAGAGATGGAATTAATGCACAATTTAAATACAAGTTATGAATAATTAGTTTGCATGAAATGGCAAGAGATATTTATAGAGTGCAATTTGCAATAAGCCTTCCGTGCAGATTGCCCTGAGAGACTTGGAGGAGTGGTGTGAGGGAAATCGCGTTCGCTTGAATCCGACTAAATGCAGCATCATGCATGTTGCCTTCTGCAAAACACCACCCCCACTACCTTGTGCAACGACATCTTGAAAGAGGCCTCCACCATGAAGTTACTTGGAGTGCATGAAATGGCAATAGATATTTATAGAATGCAATTTGCAATAAGCCTTCCGTGCAGATTGCCCTGAGAGACTTGGAGGAGTGGTGTGAGGGAAATCACGTTCGCTTGAATCCGACTAAATGCAGCATCATGCATGTTGCCTTCTGCAAAACACCACCCCCACTACTCGACTTTACCTTGTGCAACAACATCTTGAAAGAGGTCTCCACCATGAAGTTACTTGGAGTGACTATTCAAAGTGACCTCAAGTGGAACAACCAGGTCGCTTCCATGATCTCAAGAGCGGGATCTCGCTTGTACATGCTACGGAGGCTGAAGCAGTTCCGATTTCCTGCAGCCGACCTCGTGACAGTCTACACCGGTTTCGTCAGGCCCCTGCTCGAGTACGCATGCCCGGTTTGGCACTCGAGCCTCACAACTGCCGAATCCAACATGATTGAACAAATTCAAAAACGCGCACTTCGGATGATTTTTCCCGGCCGTTCTTACACCGAAGCTCTACTGAACGCCAATATCGTTGACCTGGCATCTCGCAGAGAGGAGCTCTCACTAACTTTTGCTAAGAATGCAGCAAAATCCGGCGTCGTTGATGACTGGTTCACCGAAAACAATCCGGTAAGAACTCTAAGAAACACTAAAAAATACAAAGAACCAAGATGCCGTACGAACCGTTATAAAAACAGTCCGGTACCATATATGACAAGACTCTTGAATTCGCATTAAATGGACGGCTTCAATGCTCTTAAATTGACTGTAATAGAGCATGCTATATTTGTGTGAAATTCTATTTTTATATATATATGCATGAATGTATTAATTAATTATTTATTATTATATTTGTCGCAATATTCTAATTTCTTGATATAAGCTGTAAACTTAACCACCAGTACTTATTTAAATGCTAGATTTTTATTCTCACTTGCCACTTGAACGATTTATATAATAGTGCCAGTACTCGATTTTTGATATTCACATTGTTTTAGAATCTCGCCATTATTTAAACTTGAAGGACAATCATACAAAATTCTTTTTTTTTGGGGGGGGGGGGGGTATTTATTAGACTCTGAACATGAAATATTAACTCCCAGGATTTCTTTAATTACCAGATTTATTCTCAACTGTCAATTGATATGATTTATATTATATAATAGTACAATTACTCGACCGTTGATACTCACATTGTTTTAGTATATTGCCACTATTTTAAACTTTTAAGGACTCTAATACAATTTTAAAATGTTGTTTTAAATTGTACTTGTTATTGATGTAGTACCTCGCCATTATTTAAACTTTAAGGTCTATGTCATCATTATTCAATTTTTTTTTTAAATTGTACTTTTGGTTTAATAGACTCTGTAAACAAAATATTAACTTCCAGTATTTATTTAAATACCAGATTTATTCTCAACTGCCAATTGAAATAATTTACAATGTATATAACAGTACAATTACTCGATCTTTGTTACATTGTTTTAGTACAGCGCCACTATTTTAAACTTTTAAGGACTTTAATATAATATTCAAATCTGGTTTTAAGTTGGACTTTTTATTTAATGGACTCGAGTTATACACTTGAATTCATGAATTACTTATTCATTACTTTATTAATTTTGTTGCAATATTCGATAATTGAGATATGCTTTTTAATATAAATATCAACTCCAAATAATTACTCAAATGCCAGTTTCATTAAACACTTTAAATGGTTTTATAGTAGTACCATGACTTTTTATCTTTTTATGCTAACGTTTTCGATTATTTCAGTTTAATGGATGTATTATTTGTCTTTATAAAATGTTATGTAATTGTATATTTTGTAATGGTAACTTATGCTTTATATGATTTATTTGATTGTAAAATTGTATACAATTTAGCTTTCGGGCTACGATGTGCAGTTATATGAATAAAACCATTTATCTATCTATCTATCTATCTATCTAAGCGCTTTCCTGCAGTGTTATTGTAAGCGCACGTCATATTGTTAATCTACTTAGAGGTGATGATACAACTGCCCCATCCTCTTTCTCCTTTTCTACTGTCCCATTTCTTTAGTCCATCCCTCCATCCATGTCCATCGCACCACTCTCTTTCTCAAATGACAATATTCAACTCGTTCACTATTTGCAATTCCAGTTTTCTTCTTGAGTTAAAAAAAAACATGCATCTTGGAGTTTGGTACTAGGGACTTTTGATTTGCACGTCCACTAGTGAACATGCAAAAGTCCCTAATGACAGGTTTACGGAAACTTACCGGTGATGATACAGCCGCCCCATCCTCTTTCTCCTCTTCTACCGTTTCAGGTCTTCTGTCCATCCCTTCGTCCATGTCCTCCTCCGCCAGGTCTTCCTCTCTTCCCGTCCCCCCTTCCAGGCTCAGGTCCAGCAGGCTGGCCGATAGGACCTGTTCTACCAAGTCTCTCGAAGCTTGCTCGATGGAGTCCTGCGACTGGTCTTGGGCACTGCCTAGGTCCGATTCTGGACCTGTGTTAATTAAAAGAAATAATTAAAAATTAAAAGAGAGAGAGAGATAGAGATATAGCAAGCTGGCCGATAGGACCTGTTCTACCAGATCTCTCGAAGCTTGCTCGATGGAGTCTTGGGCATTGCCTAGGTCTGATTCTGGACCTGTGTAAAAAGAAATATGTGTTAGAAGAAATATATGAGGAAAAGAGATATATCAGTCTCGCCGATAGGACTTGTTCTACCAAATCTCTTAGAGGCTTGTTCGATGGAACCCTGCGACTGGTTTCGGGTATTGCCTAGGTCCGATTCTGGACCTGTGCTGATTGAAAGAAATATAAGAGCGGATATAGCAGGCTGGCCGATAGGACCTGTTCTACCAAATCTCTTGAAGCTTGTTCGATGGAGTCCTGCGACTTGTCTTGGACATTGCCTAAGTCTGATTCTGGATCTGTGTAAAAAGAAATATGTGTTAGAAGAAATATATGAGAGAGAGTTATATCAGTCTGGCCGATAGGACTTGTTCTACCAAATCTCTAGAGGCTTGTTCGATGGAATCCTGCGACTGGTCTTGGGAATTGCCTAGATCCGATTCTTGACCTGCGTTAATTGAAAGAAATATAAGAGAGAGATATAGCAGGCTGGCCGATAGGACCTGTTCTACCAAATCTCTTGAGGCTTGCTCAATGGAATCCTAAGACTGGTCTTGGGCATTGCCTAGGTCTCATTCTGGACCTGCGGTAAAATAAATATATTAAGAGAATCTGAATAACATTCTCTTGAAGATTGAACATTGATGGGATTGTACAGAGACTGGTCTAGTAAAATCTTAGAACTAGCCTTGACCAGGTATGAAAAACAAAATAACAGCAATCATGTAGCTCAAATTGTGTGCTTACGGTACAAACATGAATGGCATTTTACTTATAAACTGCGATTGAACATACTGGGTGGATTTTATTCCTTTGATACAGAAAGTAGCAAGTACAATAACATGTCCCCATTTTGATACCCCTTTTTTATTTTTTATTTCAGAGCCTCTTTGTCACTAATCTCTATAGAAAGGGACTCTAGGTATATTGGCCGCTTGCCTGGGCAAGTAAAAATTGGTGTTTGGCAAGTAACATTTTATAAATTGTCCAGTTTGCTTGCCCAATAGGACAACTAAATAATTGTTCAAGTGAGAGAGAACATCGTAATTTCATACATGTAAATCTCATCTAGAAGAGGGCAAGTCAATTTTACATTGGGGCAAGTAAAATGCCAAATTCATGATTTAACTTGCCCAAATGGGCCAGTTGGGCCAGTACAGAAAACATCTAAACATATACCTAACATACCTAACTCACTGGATACAGACGGGAACTGTCGGACATGCGCTGCTGTCGACACTGCATGACCCTCGCTAACAAGCTTGTCCGCTACACACATTCCCATGTCGAGAAGTTTCACCTCCAGTTTACCTTGAAAATCAAGAAAATAATAATAATAATTATAATTATATGAACATTTATATAGCATATACTCTACTGCGCTTAAATTATTATTATTACCCATGGTCATCAGGTACATTTCAAACCCACACAATGATATTGCATACTTTCTAAACTCCCCGGGAACATACTAGCCGAGCTGCCACTGATGATGGCGCTAAGGCTAATTAAACCCAACCATGGTACCCATTTATACACCTGGGTAGAGAGCAGCAATTGTGGATTGTCTTGCTGAAGGACAAACGCAGTGGACCTACACAGGAAAAACTAAATTAATGAAAGGTGGTGTTGGGCTTTAAAGTTTGAACAAGCTTGTCGGCTTCACTCACAACATATTTGAATTATAATTCAATCAAAAAGAGAACATACAAACTTATTACAATCCTCACTCTATGCAGATTCCATTTGGTACATTACTTTTTGTAGAAATCTGCATTAAATATTTGTTTGAGACTTAATCACAGCTATGTTGACAATATCACTCACTAAATTTATACCCGTTGCCTTAGACCTATTATAATTTGCCACATCAGTCTCCAACAGGAAATGGGATTACAAGCTTCAAGACCAGTTAAAAAAAATACACAGGGCCTCAGGGCAGTTTAGCCCACAAAATTCCTAAAGGAGCCTCTAAAGAGCCCCTGTAAATTTGCAAACTAAATTTCAAAGTGCTATTTTCATGCAAGCGAGCTCGATAAGAAGCCCCCAAAGTTTATTTTTAATTTTTGTCCCTGTTCAAGACTGAAATCTCAACTCACCATCCGACCCTCGCGCGACTTCCATGAGTAGTAGCTTGTCCGCCACGGCCGACTCTAGGAACTCAGCAGCTTCACCAGTCCAGCTTCCACCGTCCAGGGGACCAACACCATACAGAGAACAGTTGAGAGCCTGGGCTTCCAGCTTCATCAGCGCAGGAGTGATGGACTTCAGCTCCGCCACCGCAACCGAGTCGCTGTTTCCATAGTCCACAAAATGGACAGTTGCAGATTCTCCTTCGATTGCTGCGATGCTTGCTCGGTACCAACCCTCATCGCTGGAGTATTTGGCGATGCAGGGAGCACCTACGGCTGGAGAGGCGAGACAAGGGGTGCTGGAGTTTTCCGCATATGCAGCAATCTCGTCCATCAACACGGCCAAGGATTCCTCTCCGGCCAAAGGCTGGACCCAGAAGTCACCTGGTGTGGTTGTCGCTGTGAGGTACACCTCTGCTTTCTTGTGCTCTCTTAGTGCCGGTAATTGCGTTCTGTAGGATGTAGTCTGCGTTTCCTGACTGCCTTCCTCTGCAACCTTTGGTTTTTCACCAACAAGCTTGGCCATTTCCACATTGATGTCGGTGGATTCATCATTCAGGTGAACCAAGTATGGTTTAGAAGATAGGTTGAAAGTGCAGGTTAACTCCTTCTCTGCTGTAATGTCAAGGAAATGATCAACTGCATCCTGTTGCCAGGGCAACTCGGCCACTCCTTCTAGCTTGCACTCGATGGCAACTTGTGGTATTTCCAGGAGCTCTGGTGATACACTTCTCAGATCGCTGAACTGCTTATCTTCACCGTTTCCGTAATCCACAAAGAACACATGGGCCGATGAAGACTGTATCCCGGTGATGACACCACGATACCACTGCTCATCCTCTGAGAACTTGGTGCAACATGCCTGGTTTTGGGTGGGTTGCTGGAGTTCTAGACCAGCACTTTCTGCGCTGTATGTTTCCTCCACCATGGCTGTGATGTTGTCCAGTTGTTCTGTTGCTGATGCAAGCTGGATGTAGACTTTTCCACTTACTGCATCCACATTCACTGCATACCCAGTCAAGGGCCCCTCTCCGACTTCCATCGACTTATATGGTGAAATCACAGGCTCTGATGAAATCATTGGCTCTGATGTTGTTTTTTCTACCGGTACTGTCTTTACCATTTTTGATATCTCGGCATTAATGTCTACTTCCCCATCCTTCATACTGATTACGAAGGGGACTGCTCTTGTGCTAAAGGAGCATGACAGTTCCTTATCCATCGTCATTTCCAAGAAGCTGTCTGCAGCATCTTGTTTCCATGAGGACTGCCCAAGTCCATCTAACTGGCATTCCAAGGCAATCTGACGTATCTTCAAGAGATCTGGTGTTGGGGCCTTCAACTCACTAATCACCTTCTCTTCACTGTTCCCATAGTCAATGAAGAAGACGTTTGCCTTAGTCCCTGCTACTGAAGTCACTGTACCTCTGTACCACTGAGCGTCTTCAGAGAACTTGGTACAACATGCCTGCTGAATCTCTGGCTGACCCAACAGATGCTCACCACCGCCACAGGAGCCATACGTTGTCTCCACCATTGCTGTCACAGAGTCCAGTTGTCCGGTTGCTGATTGAAGTTGAAGGAAGACTTTACCCGAAGCAGCATCAACATTGACAACATATGCTATTTCAGTCTCTCCACCGATGGCGGGTTGCAGATACCTAGCAGATGGAGTCGTTCCTACACTTGCAGTGGTGCCAGCAAACTTCAGCATTTCAGCATTTACATCAGTGGCGTCATCCTTCAATGTTACTGAGAAAGGTTGTCTGGTGCTTGAGAAGGTGCAAGACAGTTCTTTCTCTGCTGTGATATCCAGGAAATGATCTGCAGCTTCTTGTTTCCATGATGATGCAGGCATCCCTTTCAATTGGCATTCAAGAGCAATCGGAGGAATCTTAAGGAGCTCTTCAGTAGGTGATTTAAGTTCCGAGTTGGGTTTCACCTCGCTATTGCCATAGTCGATGAACAGAACAGTTGAAGTGGACGATGTAGTTGCCGTGACGACACCCCTATACCACTGTTCATCCTCAGAAAACTTGGTGCAGCAAGCCTGGGATACGATGGGCTGAGTAATGGAATGGTCATCTGCTCCAGAAGACTTGTATGTTGCCTGCAAAGTTGCTGTAACGTTGTCCAATTGCTCAGTTGACGAAGCAAGTTGAAGGTACACATTTCCTTGTGCTGCATCAACATTTACAACATAGACTGACTCTGTTGTCTCACTAACTGTTGGAAGGGGATAAGTGTCTGGTTCCTTCACAGATCCTACAACTTTTTTGATTTCCTCTGTGATGCCGACATCCTCTGCTGTACTTGTATCATGGAGGGTGATCGTCATCTTGGTGGAATCCTTCTGAATTACCTTTCCCACAAGTTGTTTCTCAGATATCAGCTCTGTGAACTTCTCCAGTGCTGGACTTGACGTAGCTTGGGCAGGTGTTAATCCATGGAGGGTGGACTGGATAGCTTGAGCAGGGAGCGAAGCATGTGTGCCTTGTAAGATTCGCAAATCTGAGAGGGGTACAATGCCATGATTCCCGTAGTCAATGAACAGCACCTCAGGTTTGTCAGCGGGAATAGCCTTTGTGATCCTTGCACGATACCATGCACCATCCTCAGCGTATTTGGCAAAGCACACAAGGCCCTCTTTCACAGAAGCTGATGCAATCTTTGCACTGGTTTCCACTTGGTCTAGACTGTTCATGAGGGCATCAAGGTCTGCACCCTTGCTGGCAAGCTGACACCAGAATCTGGCAGGACCTTCCCAGTAGCTGACCAGAACATCATCAACAGAGCCAACTTGCAAGCTGCTCATCTCAGAGAGAATGTTGACCACTGCTGGAGCTGATTTTGTCGGTAGAGGACTTGCTGACTTGACTGCAGGGACTGGTTGAGAACGAGGTACAGATGAAGGTGGAGGGGCAACTGATTTAACAGCAGGAGGTGCTGGAGGCTTGATCTTGCTCAGCTCTTGGGTCATCCTCTTCCTGTCATATGTCAGTTCCACTTCATAGACGCCACAGTCTGAACTTCTGACCTCACACTGGAATGGCTCGGCTCGATCAGCTAGCTTCTTCATCGCTTCTGTTTGTCCCTTGTGCCACTCATGGTTCCCTTGCAGGCTGCATTTGATGGCAAGTACGGGCAGCTTGACCAGGTCTGGTACAATCTCCTTGACACTGTTGAGCGAGACCTTTTGTGAGTTTCCATAGTCCACGAACAAGACGTCCAAAACTTTCCTGTGTTTGTCCACCACCACACCTCTGTACCAGCACTTATCATCCACGAACTGTGCAACACATGGGGTTCCAACTGTTGTGTTTTTTAGAACCTTGTCAGAGGGACCGAGGCTGAAATATCGCGCGTGCAGTTCTGACATCAACCGCTGAAGCTGTGGAGTAGATTCAGCTGTCTGACACCAGAATTCCTCTGGGCTGCTTATATGGGATATAAAGACTGGAGTTTTCCCCTTGGTCGGTACTGTAACTTCAGTGAACTGGAGTGGAACAGAATCGTAACTCTGCTCTGATTTACTTGCTCTGTCTCCTTGACCTTTCCCTCTGGAGTCATCTGAGCGGTTGCTGCGACTACCAGACTTGTTTGATCTCTCTGAAACGTTTGACGATACTGACACTCTGTCTGAACGTGGAGCAGAGAGCCTCTGACCATCAGGTACATCACCATTGTTGTACCTCCCACCTTTTCCTCTTTGCTGACTGTCTCTCTGTTGCCTGTCATTGTCCAATCTGTCATTCCGAGGAGGAGATTTGACACCAAAGTTGGTGCTAGACCTGTCATTTGACCTGCTTCCAAATCCATCACTTCTTGGTGGGGAGCGAACATTGTGGTCATTGGGCATCTGCCTGTTATTGGAGACTGGGGGTGCTTTCTTGAACTGATCATTGATGCATTTTCCATCAGCAGCCGTCATCCTCACCACATAAACACCAGTTGAGTTGTCTTTTGATTTCACTTCCATTGTGCATTCGCTTTCGATGAACTCTTGAAGTGTGGCAACTTCATCACTTGACTGCTGACCAGCAGGAAGACCTTGGAGGACACATGGTATGGCTTGGGCAGGTAACTTCATCATGTCTTGCGTCAAGTGTCTGATCTTGCTTGGTTCAACCATCTCTGAGTTGCCATAGTCCACAAACATAACCTCTACTGCTCCATTCTTTCGAATGCCAGTAACCTTGGCTCTGTACCAGCCTTCGTCAGCAGAGTACTGCGCACCACATGGTATTCCAATGTTGATGTTGGGTACGGTTGTTCCATATTGCATGAAATGATCGCTCATACTTTCCATGAGGGTTTCAAGCTCCCCTACTGTTGCCGACTTCTGAGCAAAAATCTTTGCCTGCTCATCAACGTGACCTACAAACACCTTCATTTTTTCTCCCCTCTGCAGACTCTGTGTGCAGAAATCCTGCTGCATTTCTTCCCTGGGTGAGCGCACCTTTGGGCTTGCATCAGGGAGCATCTTTTTCACCATGGCATTGATGTTGTCCCCACTTGACGGATCGGTGAGCTGTACAGTGTACACACCTTTCTGCTCGCTTACAAACTTTGCAGTCAAATCAAACTCGGCGACCGTGGAGTCAAGGAAGTCTTGTACTTCTTGTGACTTGGAAGCAGCATTGAAAGGAACTCCCTCCAGTGTGCATGTTACAGATTGCACTGGCAAACTGAAGAACTGGGGCTTTAGATTCTTAAGCTGTGCCATAGTCACCGTTTCACTATTCCCGAAATCAACGTAACGGACTTCCACATCTTGTCCTCGGACGTACGTCACTTCTGTACGGTACCACAAGTTGTCCTCCGAGAACTGCACACAGCAGGGTAAGCCTGCTGCTACCACCTTCACACCATGGTTGCCAGGTGAACTTGATGCATACGTCTGCTGCAGATTGTCCATCATGGCCTGGAATTTGGCCTCGTCCTTGACCAGGTGGCATGCAAACTCTGCTCCACTGGTGACATTTGTTAGTTGCACTTCTAGCTGATCTCCTATCTGAATCTGAGGTTTCTTGAATTTGGGAGAATGGAAATCTAGCTCCTTGGCTGGTGAGAGAGCAGCTGGTACATTTCTTGCACTGTAGCCCTGCGGTGGACTTGCCTTAGTGGGTGTGCTGCTAACTTGGGGTCGTGCTGCTAATCCTTCTTTCACTAACACACTAGCAATGTCTGCATTCTCCCCTCCTGCAGGATCTATCATGAGCAACGAACACTTGTCTCCAACCTTTCTGGTCACTTTGCAGCATATTGTTTTTTCTGTTACAAGTTCTTCGAACCTCGCTGCTGCTTCATCTGAACTGCAAGTAACTGGGTCAACGTCGCTTAGGCAAGATTCAATAGCAACTGCAGGCAAGAGTAGGAAGTTGGATCGGATGTTCATCAATTCTTCAGCTGCCTTCACATCAGAGTTTCCATAGTCCACAAAGAAAACCTCGTACTTGTCTGACCCAATAGTGTTGATAACTTGCCCACGGTAAAAGCTGCCATCATCTGAGAATGTTGTCACACATGGGTCTCCCCGTGAGTATCTGTTCTTTTGCTTGCTAGCTGGAGCCTCCGAGTAGTGCGCATGCATGTCATTCATTAACTCATCCAAGTCTTTGGTCATACTCTCCTGCTGGATCCAGAACTGGTTTGCGGTGACGACATTGCTTACAAACACTCTGTCTTTACTACCAACCTCCAACCCCATTGTCTTGTATCCCACTCGCTTGGAGGGACTTGCCTCCCCCGTTGCCTTCCTTCCGAACCCACTCTGGATGATCTGGAGCGCAATGTCCTTGCCACTTCCCACATCTGAAAGCTTCACTTCCATGTTTCCTGCTATCGATGCGATCACTTCTGAGCGAAATGTCTGATACTCGAGCTGCTTCCGAAGGTAGTTATGTGTGCCGGCTTTCAGAGACGAGTTATCGAGTACTGGTTCCACATTTGCTAGTTTGCAGTTGGTTGCTTGGGGTGGCATCTCCAGAAGCTCTCTCTCTACGTTCCTCACCATGGCACGAGGGATGATCTCTGTATTGCCGAAGTCCAGGAAGTATGCAATGACGTCGTTTCCCGTGACGCTCTCAACTCTAGCGCGGTACCACTGTCCATCTTCCATGAACTTTGCCAGGCAGACATCCCCTTGCGAGAGCGTCCCCTGCGGCGGGTGTGACGTTTGCTCTGCAAGGACTTGAGCTTCCTGCATCAAGTCTTCCAACCTCTCCACCGCTTCGTTGTCAAACTGTCCCCAAAACCTGAAGGCATTTTCTTGTTTCTCCACTTCGAAGGCGGTCACAAATACCTCCCTCTTGTCACCCACTTTCAAAAGCTGCCCAACTCGCTGGCGACTCATGGTGACTTATTGGCGAATTATGCTTCGATGCGTTCTAATGATGTCTAGATTCCTTTAGTTTCCATCTGCAAAGTACACTGTCTGTCCAAGAGCGATGCTAGCAAGTAGAAAATGTAGTAGAAAATGAGTTGAAAGTACAGCAAATATCCCAGGTTCCCTGCATGTGGAAGATAAAAAGTAATAATAAATAAATTAATAACAATTTAAGTGAAACAAATTCATTTTCAATTGTACCAATTATGTTATAAAATTGTACAAATTTCACATTACACAGGGCTCGACACTGGCACATGCCTGATTGCCCGGGGCAAGTAAAAATTGATGTCGGGCAAGACAAATTTCATAAATGGTCTTCTAGTTTGTTTGTCCGATTGGGCAACTTAACTTTCTCTTCAGCTGCGAGAGTAGAATATTATTCCTTACATGTAGATCTCAAGTAAGCGGGCAAGTAAATTTTGTGTTTGGGCAAGTAAAATTTTTATGATTTTACTCGCCCGAACAGGCCAGTAGAGAAAAAAGTTAGTGTGGAGGCCTGCATTACACATAACTTATAATTAATAGAAAGTGTGGCATATTTTATAATAAGCCGTTCAGGACTAGTCCCCAAATGGGTCTGTGGAGAATACATGTTGTAGCACAATCAGTCAGTCCTGATGGGTTAATAATACATGTACGCAGGTCTCTAGCTTCTGTAGTGTATGCAAATAATATGCTTGCCGGACCTAGTTACTATTGTTAAGCTTGCCAACGGGGGAGTCTTACGTCATACGCATATTATTTGCATACATAACAGAAGCGGTCTATTGCCCGTATGGTTTCAGGAAAATGTTGCCCCAAAATTAAAACAACAAAAAAGCCCCAATTATTTGTCAGAAATAACTTTTCTGGTCCCAAGCGGGCAGCATAAATTTGTATATAAACTAGAAATATCACTGAGGGGTAGTACAGTTTTGGTAAGGCTGAACTTTAGTAACCAAACCTGGACAGTAAAATTATAAACTACTAGTTAACTCCACCATGCTCGAAAGGTATACAAAATTACAAACGACTAAGTAAAAGCCTGTTATCATTCAAAAAGAGCCATTAAAACACAAGAGGGCGCTTTCTAAAAAGGCATTGGTTTCAACCATTTTTCATACAAAATTATGCATGTGATGTTTTATTGAAACAATATTAAATAGAGAGATCATCAACAACTATTTAAAAAATGCTTTTGAAAATTTAAAAAAAAGTGCAATCATTTTTTGTATTAATAGTAAATATATAATCCATTGCGGATATAGTATCGGAAATAATATCGCTAATGATATTCGCTTGTCTCGCAATGTAAAACTAGGAATCTAAACGATCACGACGTTTCGTATGCTACTGCAATACTTTGTCAAATGATAATATCGAATGTAGACACTCGGCTTTTATGCTCTACCGTGGCTCCCAACATCACAATCTCGCATGAGCGATTGCGTTCCTGATAGGTCAACAACGGAACCCGCTGATTGGCCGGTGCACACGGGCAAACAACCAATCAACGGAACACTGGATCGGCCCGCCTAACGAAACAGCGTACGATACGTCGCCACGACACTACCCCGAACAACCGGCCCACAACGGTTGATGCCAAACCCACGGCAGAACCCCCCTAGCCACCTTCTCGCTACAACGCTCATATCTACGTATCAATTTATTTTTGAAAAAACCATCTAATTATTTGGGCCCCAAATAATTATAAGATCAGATATATTTATTGATATTTCAGCCGTTTCTGGGTCGATTTTGACCAAATAAAGTTTATTCTGCCATTAAAATTGCATGTTCTCTCAAATTTGACACTTAGTTTTTCATTACCTCACAAAAAAATTGTGATGTGCAGCGCCCTCTCTACCAAAACAAAACTACCCCTTTATTACCCCGGCAGTACTGGTTTGTGACCCTTACCCCGAGAACGTCGAGTGTACCTAGTTTCATTAAAATTGCTCAAAAATTGTGTTAGTAGTTCGCTCCTCAAAGTTACCTTATTTTGGGTGCAAAATTGTGGTTACGCTGATTCCATAATACCCCCCTTCAAACTTTGTTTAGCGGGGTATAATTATTAATGCATGGGTGATTTTTAAAAAAAGTTTAGATAAGAGTTACTCAAAAGCATCTAAAATGTTTTTAAAACATGTTGTTTCAATATTTCTTACACGAGTAAGCTAATGCGCTGTGATGTCCCAGGCCTCAGAGCTGCCAAATAGCTTGGACTTGCCCAAATAAACTGACTGATTTATTTAATTAACAATAAAAATCTTTCATCCAAAAGAATGAGAGGAATATTGCCAATTTTATGCAGGCCTAGATTTGTAATGAGTTGTAAGAATCTTGGAGCATTTGGCCCGTATTCACAAAGGAGGTTTGTACAAACCATGGTTCAAACTGAGGTTGATCTATGGAATGCCAATTGTAAACTGATGGAGAGAGAATGTGTACCATCAACATTGTTAACAAGTAAGGAATTTACATTCTCTCTCAATCAGTTTACAATTGGCATTCCATAGTGTAAACCTCGGTTTGAACCATGGTTTGTACAAACCTCCTTTGTGAATACGGGCCTTTATGTCTGTATTTATTCAACAATCAACCAATGTGTGTCACTCAACCCCCTTCAATTTTGCTCAAATTCGCACCAAGTGTTCTCTCAAGTGTCTGATGGAAAAGCCCCAAAATGTTTGCCCCAAGGTTGTATTGTTGCTAAGTTATAGCCACAACCACAACCAGTGCAATCTAACAATTTCTTCTGATCAATTTCAGACATTGGTTTTTATTAAATTTGCTAGCCTTAGCTGAAAAAGTAGAGGACTCATTATCTGGAAATTGAAGGAACTTTATTATTTCTACAAGATGCACTCGTAAAGTTTATTTCAGCATGTTTGGACTCCCGTAGCTTCAAAATTAAATAACAAATAAGGCGGGGGGGGGGGGGGGGGTATTTGCCCCTCACACTAGTTGGGGCATGCACACTATGTATTTCTTTATTGGTTAAATTAAGTGCCTTTTCATAGCTACATGTACCCCACTGAGAAGGGGGGGGGGGGGTGTCTTGAAGGCTTGGAGGGGGGGGGGGAGTATTTGCCCCTCACACCAGTTGGATCAAACTTTGGCCCTTGAGCAACATAATTATTTTGTTTATTTGTTTGTCAGCCAATACAGACCGGGACGAGATACAGGTTGGTCTTAACTTCCCCCACTTTTGAAATCCTGGTGCCGCCTGAAACAATCAACCAGCATTTGATGCTCAAGAAGTATTTGATGCTCGTCTTGCTCGAGAATAATTTGATGCGAACTGTTTCAATTTAAGAGCTTGCCTTAAAAAAAAATAGGACAAGAAAATGAAGAAATCCTCAAAATATTTTATAATAAAATTTGCTGCATTCTCTTCGAAGACATGGCATTGGCAACGACTTGGAATGCATGACTAAAAGAATCCATGCTCTATGCGATTTGTAATTCGCATGATCAGTTCTTTTTGCCATGCATGTTAAGTTGCATCGTGGGCTCGTCTTCAAAGAGAATGCCAAATTTGCTGCAACTGTTTATTTTGATTTACGAGCGCAAGCCTTCACCCAAAGCGTGCCCATGACTTTGCATGCATGACCAAAAGAACCAATGCTCTAACCGATGCTACTGCTAGCTAAAGAAAACGTTAGGAAGACATATTTTAAATTTTTCGTACATTTTTGGCCGTAATCATTGTGCAAAGCTATACATTTGCATAGTGACTATTTTTTTCCAGACTAAAAACATGACAACAATCGTACCAGAATTGATTTCTTACCTAAACTTTTACACGACTCTTAATAATAGATCATTAACTTCATAATCCAGGGTCGATTTTGATTTGATGGACAAAAAACTCGGAAATATCCGATCGGCACTTTTTTAGCCACAGCTGTGTCAGTGTGTGATAATCTAAATGGCCGATATACATATCACATACACTGTATGTAGCAACAGTGCAAGCCCGGGGGGGGGTACTCAGATTATAGTCGAACGGGGGTGTGCGGCTGAGACCTCCAAACCCATACCCACATCTAAGGGTCCTTTTGCGGAAAATGGACCCATGTCTAAGGATTTTTTTTTCGCCTGCAGGGCTTGTTTTGGGTGTATTATCCGCAAATGTTGTGGTTTTAAGTTAGCGAGCGTAGCGAGCTTGAAAAATTTTGCAATTTCACATCGGCAAATCCAAAAATCCTGTATAAAAAAGGGGAAATATGAAAAAAGGGACCCATGTCTAAGGATTTTTTTGATGAAAAGGGGACCCATGTCTAAGGATCTTTCTTGAAAAAGTCACCCTTCCCAGCCGCACATCCCCATATACCCAATATACGTGAGTACCCCCCCCCCCCCCAGGAGTGCAAGTGTGCTACCGCACACTCGCATTTGCACTGTTAATGTTATTATCGGCCATTTCGGACTCTGACTAGTCTTCCTAACGTTTTCTTTGGCTAAACCGTAACCTAACCAGGCGCCGTACTACGTACGGCGCCTGACATACTGAGGTGTGTATACCGTGATGGTAACACAAAATAGGCTTTAACGGCAAACACACTTATAAAAAAAAACACAATATCATACTTTAAATAACATATCTCGGTTCATACTTACGAATTATGTTATGCATGAGCATCAATGATCCAAATCGTAAAATGTCTGATGCTCCATTCGTTTTATTTATACTGAAATTTACTATAAAACTGGCAAGATTACAGAAGTGACGAAAATGGTTTCCGAATTTGTTCGCTGCATGCAATATCAGGTGATCAAAAACTTGTCGGCAATGCACCCTAGCTAGGCCGGCTCCCCGCGCATGCGCTATGCATTGCCGACGAGTTTTCGGTCACCTGACATTGCTTGCAGCGAACAAAGACGAAGGAAATAACAGTCATCATCATCATCATCATCAATTTGAGGTAAGTTATCATTCTTTTGCAACAAATTAAATAGCAAGCAAGGTAGGTTGAAGGTTTAATTCATGTCTAGAACTAAAAAAATAATAATAATAGATGTAAAGTTCTTGAAACCCCCCGTCGCAAAATTTCTTCAAATTTTGAAACGTCTCGTCTTCACAGCGCCGTCCTACGGACGGCGCTGATCACAGTTAGCTAAACCGATGCTCTACGTATACAAATTGCATAGTCATAGAGCATCAGTTCTTTTGAGTTTTGTTGTGCATGCCATATCCATGTCATGGCCAACGCGGGCATGATTTGGTAGACCGTAGTCTGTAGTCTGTAGAGAATGGCGCCCACCCGTGCCCGTGTATGAATTCGCAGAATATCAATCAAAATCTCCCCACCGCACCTGCACTCGGCAGTATGCATTTCATAGTCACAAACTCCCCTTCACTTCAGCCTTTGACTTTGTCTTCGTCTTTGCTCAAAAGTCTCAAATCTCACTCTCAGCCACCAGCTTTTTTTTTATTGTTGGGAAAGTCAAAACTCACATTCACAAAGTCAAAAGACAAAACTCAGACTCATTTCATCAATGTTGACATAAAATAAATACTAGTTTAATCTGTTAATTAATAATAATATTAATCATGTATACATACAATTACAAGGACATTTAAATTAACTTTGTCTTTGAGTCTTACTTGGCACTTTGTCTTTGATTTTGTTTGAAATTGAAGTTTGAGCTTGATTCCTTGAAGTTGAACATTTTATTTTATTTTTAAGTCAATATTTTAGAAATTTGAACTAATTGAAGTAGAACTCACGTTTGATGCGGAGACCGAATACCACTAATTGCAGGCTGTGCACTATTAGGACATTTTCCAGATTAAACTGTGCATGTTTAACTAGCATGTCATGGTGCTGTCTCCTCAATTGGTAGGCAAATTAGGAGATAAATATGATTAAGTCCCCAGTGCAAGTGCAGTGGCAGAAAACACACATGCCACCGGTTTATGTCTCTGGCTCTGCTGCGCTGACATGATCCCACCTTGCATATGCATGACGTCACCACGAATGCTGCAGAATAATCGACCCTAGCTATTATCTGGTTGATATTGTGGTGTAAAAGACTTTCATGTTTTAACACCATAATTTAAACATCTCGTTAGGTAGTAATTGGATATTTTAATTAAATACACGTTTGAAATTAAAATTGTGCCACAATCGACATCATTGTGCATATGCTAAGACTCAAGATTTGAATGGCGAAATAGATAGCGGGCGAAATTATATAGGTCTGAATTGCCCCACGATCGACCTTCACTTGATCGCTGCCGCTATTATGTTATAGCCAAGTACCATACCGCGCATGCACGCCAGGCGGCTGGGATGGGCCGAAATAATCGGAGCACATGGGATGTGGCTCACGTGCGTTACTCGGGCTCCATCGCATCCAGTGCATGCCGAGATCACTCAAAAGCGGCACGGCGCGAAGAATCCGGGGATGGGGGTGGGATCCAATGCACGTCAACGTGATCGAGACCGAGACCACCATCACTGTTTTAGTCATGTTAGAGCAGGGATTGGAGCGATGGCCAAAGAGACCGATTAAAAATTGGAGCTTTTATTTATTGATTCATTCGGGCCTGAGAAATATAGGAGAAGAAGAATGAGAAGAAAGGGCCCGTTAGCAAACATATCTGAGGCCCCATCTGGGATTTCGGACGTGGGCTGACGTGACAATGGGTCCCATAATATCCGGG